>APFE031303082.1:14381-44060 GCA_000404065.3 Pinus taeda
CAAAACAGGTCAACAATTATATGGAAACGCCAACAAAATCTCTCCATGCCCATCCTTATTATTTCCTTTTCTCAGGTTGTTTCTTGCCCATGATCTGGCCTTCTACGTCACCCAGCTGAGCCCTATTGCTTGAATTATTCATTCTCCAGAACTAGGAGCAGTCAACTATCAGTTTAATTCCACACTACAAAAGAAGAGGTCACCTAGGAAGTACTTCATATTCCCTCTACATGGAGCACCATGCTGGATTATCAAGTCCTCCTGAGCTTCCATGTTTTCATTTACTCTATCAGTGTCAACCCTGATTTCATGTCACAAGGGAACCTAATGGATCAGCCCATGCCAATTTTGAATGTTGCATCTCCTTTCTTAAATGCCTCAGTTGCTAGTGCACCATGCCTTTAAAGTCCTACATTATCTCGTTGCGGCACTATCACATTGGGATTTCCCATTAACAGTCCTTACAGGATAGGGCGTTCCAATCCACTTTATCCCCTTTTGCTTCATGTGACTTGGGACTATGACCAGATGCTTAGTCCTCGAGCACTGGGGCCTTTGGACTCCCCTCTGGGGGTATTTTTCCTTTGTTACATAGAATCCTGCATATCGAGGGTTTCTAATGCTCACCTTGGGTGCCTCCTCCTCAACATTGGGATCTCCAGTGTGTAATCTGGTCTAGCCTACTTGAAAAAGGATAAGAGAGAGTCTGCACCCTCTATAACTTTAGACTGTCGAATGCTGATTGGGCTCACTCAGGATACCGCAATCAGAAATTCCATAACGTCGCCTTTTTTTTCTCCCTTTGACACTTGCGATCACCGATATGCGGGATCACTTGTCCTTCTTAGCTCTTGTTTCTTCACTCTCCCTGTGACCATCACCTAGCCCCTTTATCAGAACCCCTTTCCAATCAGAAGTTTGCAATCAGAAAATTCCTTGGGAAGCACAATGCGCTGCTACCCACAATCATTGATAGTTGATTGATGATGCCATCACCACCACATGTCGCTTCCTGAGTGGTGAAAACTGTCACTCAGATATGCCCCTGTAGGAACCCTAAAAATGTCAGATCAACATGCCACTTGTCTTTTATACTTTCATGTCATGATGACATTAGATTCCCCATGTCTTTATCAAATCTAATAGTATTCTACCATGTGCCACCCTGGAGGAGAGAGAAAAGGCCTGTCAATACTTAGCTTTTCACTAAATTACTTTGTTAAAATGTTTTCAACCCTCCTTATGATTTTACACTATATCAAAACTTTTCCATTTCACAACATTTTTAGAGTTGTTACCCTACTAGTGCACTGATTCGCCGATCGCTGATATGCAGGATCATTGGAATCTCTGATCTCCAATATTGGCTCTTGTTGATCGTTGGTTTTCTCTTTGCTCTCCTTGCCTCATTATTGCTAGGGACCTTCGATATGCGATTTGTGATATGATCCCAAACCTCTGATTTCTGATAAGAAAATTCACCCTGGACCTCTAATCACCGATAAGATAATATCGATGATCATTTATTTCTGATTGCTAATGAGCTCCCCTGCTTTTGCTTTAGAAAACTCCAATTTGTGAGATCCGAGATTAAAATTAAACGTTTTCCTTTGCTTTCTGGTTTTCAAGGATAAATTTAAACCTACTCTAGCTTTTGATTCTAAAGTCCATTTTGGGAGTTCCATATACTATTGGAAAGTTAATTCTGAGAACTATCCATTGGATGGTGTTCGATTTGGTTTTGAGTGCTTCTATGGCTTGGAGGCTAGCTCCAAACATCTCTATTTTTTTTCCCTCTTGGTACAACTGGAACTCTCTTTTGAGAAGGTGACAACATTGGCTCCACCTGGGGATGGGGCATTGGATTGCAATGTGTTGAGAACCTACAGACTGTGAACTTCTCTTTTGGGCATGGAGACTCTTCTAAAAAAGTGATAATTTTTTGAAAGTGGAATTTTCAACTGAAACTGGAATTTTCATATAATAATTACAACACACACTAGTATTTACAATGGTTGCAAGACAGGTACCTCTAATTCTGGAAATAGAGTTTGACGAACTAACCTTTTACTGGTGGCTCCAACAATTAATCGTCTATTTTTTCAAGTAGGTACATATTATTTCCTTTCTCTTCTGAAATTTTGAAAGGTTCGAACCAAAGTGGATCGAATTTTCAATGTTTTCCTTTTTCTTCCCATCAAACATCCCATTAGAGAACTAAATCTCTTGGTTGAAGACATCGATCCTTCACCCTCTTATTAAATAGTGATTTCATCTTCTATTGCTTGTTTTCCAATTTAGCCCCCACTTGTTCTCTGTGTTCATGAAGTTCGATAGTTGGTTTATCCTTCGTGTCAAGGCACTTAGATCTTCCTCAACTTCTTGCAGTAGCTTTTCCACTGGCATTGCCAATTGTATTGGGAATATTGTAGCCTTTCCTTACACTAGCTCAAAAGGCAATTTTCCAGTGGATCATTTAGGAGTCACTTGGTTATCCCAGAGGAAAAAATTCAATTGGGTGTCCCAGTTCCTTTGATTCTTGGTGATGGTCTTCTTCAACACTCTCACCACAATTTTGTTTGAGGACTCAACTTCATTATCTTGAGGGTAGTAGATGGTGGAGTTCCTAAAGATGATATTGAATTTCTGACAGAAGCTGATGAATTTTGCAGATTTGAAGACTTGAGCATTGTTAGTGATAATTTTGATAGGGCAACCAAAATGCAATAATATGTTTTCCTCCATAAACTTAATTACCACTGAGTCAGTAGCATTTCTTGTTAGGATGGCCTCTACCCACTTGGTGAAATAATCCATGGCTGTTAGTATCCACAACCATTGGAAGGTGGGTTTATCTCTCCTATGAAGTATATTCCCCGTTGTCTGAAGGGTTCTTCAATGGAGAAGAGGAGAAAGTTTTTGTCTCTCAGAAAAGACTTGGCACTTTTGACATGACCTGACTTGGGAATGAATATTTCCAAAAATTTTAGGCTAGTAGAACCCTGCCTTGAGGATTTTGTGAGGTGTGGTCTTCCAGCTGTAATGACCTCCACAAAATTCGCCATGAAATTCCTCAATTGCTTTACAATTTTTTCCTTCTACCAAACATTACAGAAAAACCCCCACCAGGTCCTTCCAGTAGAGTTGACCTTTGGATATGATATACTTCTGAGCTTGCAGTCTCAGAGTTCTATACTAAGATTTGTCAAGCCCTATTGGGCACCTTAGGAATAAGAGATAATGGATGATATTCTTATACCAGGGTGATCCCTCATATTTAGCATAGATATTTTTCTCTAATGTTTTAATCTCATTCTGCTGAACTTTTGTTCTAGTTTCGTCTATTATCAGGTTTATCCCCAAAGATTGGGAATTATATTATGATATAATCTTGGCCAACCCCTGGCATTTTATGATCTTAGTAGGCTTTATGTTTAAGACATATTCCTGTATCTTTGCTATCCACCTGTTATCTCAAAATCTGATCCTGGAAGGCTACTAACCAGGAAGACCTTAAGTAACTATTTCAAACCTACTTTAGGCTGAGGTTTAGCCTCCCCAACTTGAGAGGGCTCTCTCAAAGGACTAATGATTTTTGATTAAGATTAAGATGGCTAAATCTTGTAAAAAAAGATAGAAAAATGAGAGTGGTGGAAACACAATCAGAGATTATCGATTGGGCTTATGGAGTCAAAACAATTTCAGCATAACAATGATATCGACCTTACATAGAAGTCAGGGCATTTAGAATTCTACCATTCAAAATACACCAGAAACATATAGGACAACACAGTCTGTAAATATGTGAAGGAAATTAGAGCACAATCAGTGATTTCTAAGTAATCACGTATCTATACCACTGCAAATACTGAGGAGAGGAAAATACACAATATTCTGAACAATAAATTCCTTCTGATACTTGAGAAGTAAAGCCAAGTCTTGTGTTACTAAAATAGAGTTTATACATAAAGCCAAATATCAGAGCTTTTTTCCAATAAAGTTCCAACCCTTTGTACATCAGCGCTTCAGCTATATATAGAGCTCTAAGATTCCTCCTCCAGCATGAGGGGAACTCAAATGCTCCTTGCTATGACATCTATTCAAACTCTAACTAATTATTAAATGCAACAAACTGCTAACTAGACATTTTAGGGACCTAATACAATTAGGAGTCTAACTCCATACCATGTTGATAATAACATTAATTACAATAAAGACTTGTTCTTTGACAAGTGGTTCCCTTCACTTTAACTTTGATGGATGTTTAAAGTTCCTTGCTAGCCCTTAATATCTTATCTCTTTGACTACTCCTACAAAGTAGGAAATTGCCCTTGTTTTCCTGTGTTTGGTTTCCTCAAGGATGTTTGAGATTAATTAACCATGATATATTTTTTGATCACACAAGGTTTCTGTGTCAAGTTCTTGATGTGTTGTAGACCCTTTCCATATATTCGTATGGAGACAAAACTTCTTCAAAACGGTTTGAAACGTTGTGGAGAAAACTAACAAAGATTTGTATGACAAAACTTTATAGTTCATATTTCTTTCCCTCCGCTTGTTTTACCTTTACCTGTTGCTTGCACATTGTAATGACCTTTTTTGACACTTCCTTTTCAAAAATTTCCCCTTGATTGCTCAAAATTGGTACACTGGGTTCAATTATGTGGCTTCAGCAGTTTCGTCGCGCGCTACGAAACTACTGTGCATTATGCGTCTTTTCAGCAGTTTCGTAGTGCGCTACGAAACTGCTGTGTAATCACAAAACACAGTTTGATACCAAAATCTGACTGACTTAAGCCTCTTTTATCTAGACATATCCCTTTCAACTGCCCTCAAGATATCAAAACTGAGTAGAGATGTATCATCCTTCAAGAAACTGTAACAAGGTAAATCATCAAAATTTTGAATATAACCTTACTTGCTATGTGGTTTTCTTAAGGAGATCTTTCCCGCTGACTCAGCTGCATCCTCAAATCTTCAATTTTCCTTTTCATAACTCTGATCCCAACTCTTAGTTTTGTATTAACCATTCTAATGAATGCTGCCTCCTTTAGTGGAGGGACATAATATTGTGTATTACAATCAACCACCTCAGGTATTTGGAATGTTTTATCTTCCCACAAAGCTTGCATTTTGTCAAAATGAGCCTCCTTGATTGCATGCTTCCTAGAGGCTTTCCTCAATTTAGCAATTTCAAGGTTTGCTAACCTTAATTTATTTTTCAATTCTTCAACACTATTTTCTTCTGGCGAGATGATTGCCTTTCCTCTATCTTCTATAAGCAATGGTGATGATGTTTTTGATGAAGGAAAGGGTCTGTCATGAGCTTTTACAACCTCCTCTGTTCCACCTACTTCTAGCAGCATCTCCTGCATCTGTTTGAAATTCCTCGTCATGGGTCTTCTTGGCTTAAAGACAAATTGAGCAACATGGTCATCAAACTTGAGCTTTTTTGAGGCTTTGACTCTTTTAGTTTTGTCTTTACTTGATTCTATCAAATTTGCTTGAACCAAGGGAGATTCTTCAATTTCAATGGCTTGCAGTAAGTCATTCAAGCTTCCCTTCGAAACATGGCTTTCCTCAGCAACCACCTTCTTGCCTTTTTCCTTAGCCAATTGACTCCTGGTCATTCTTCTCTAGACTACTTCTCCTGTAGGTGCTTCACTTCTACCCTCTTTGATCGGAGTTTTCTCTTTCAGGGACTGCTAGGGTGTGTCTTGAATAACCAGTGATCTGGTAGGCTCCCTTACTTGTTTCCTAGATTTTAATTTTGTGAATCTCTTGGATCCCGTTTCTGTACGATGATCAGTTGTTGGTGAAGAAGCTTTCACAACTTGTGGGCTAAGATCAGTTTCATTTTTAAAACCAGACATAAACATGAAAGTGAGCCAATCCCTACCTACTCTCTAGATTTCATGCAGAACAATCAACTTAACTAAGCCGTGGTGAAACAATGAGGTCTCACAGGCTTCTTTCCTTAACTGCACTTTGTCACACATTTTGCTCAAGCTACAAAATAAATAGAAAGGCAAATCAATAGATGTATTTCCTATGAAATGCAACAGAAGATTGAAATGATATGAATAAACCTTATTATATCTCCCTTCACAGGTAGGTACCTCTGTATGCAGGTAAGCAAATTGGAGTATGAGTCCTTGACATAATTTCTAGGCACATACTTGTTTAAATCTGAGTTAATGAACTTCGGCTTCAGAAATTATTTGCAGGGGGTCATATCAAATTTGAAGTTTTTAAACCATTTTTCTTGTCCTCTCGGAATCTCAGTGATTGTGGAGATTACCTCTAGTGAAATTTGCAATTCAAGCACACCAACTTTGGAATTCAGTCCTGTGAAATTCAAGGAAAACTCTTTGGTGATTTGTGCAAGACCTCCCTGGAGTTTTTCGCAGAAATTCCAACATCCAACTTGCTTGAATACACGTTCCACTTCCCTGTTCTTCAAGATGATGTCCAGACGTTCAGGCTCACTCCTCAAACATTTACCTAACATGTGCTCTTTCTTTTATGTCGATCCTTCCATGATACTTCAGTGTAATGAAAACTTGATAGATTGGCTCTGTCTCAACCTTTGATCACTGCCTCACTTGATGGCTATCTCGCTTGGATACTGCCTCGTTTGACGTTTGAGGAATTCAACTTTAACATTTTCTAATTATTCCTCATGCAATAAATACAATCATAATCATGACTGTGAATACCTGGCTCTTCTTGAAACTTGCAATCCGAGCATACCAGGGTACCTAATGACTCTAATGATGAAGATAAGCGGTTGGACATGATAGTGAAGTGTATAAGCTGACAGTGGATGATGCAACCATAACTAAATGTGCCAGATATGACAGTTAGGAAAGATATGCTACGGATTTCACAAATCTCCGATTTCATAGCGCAGCCAGTGTAAAATCTGGGTTTTGCGCTACGAAAACACCTAGACTTGTTTCCGCGCTACGAAAACACCTAAATTGCTTTATAACACATCAGGAACTTAAAACAAACTTGATACAAGGAATTTATGTGGGTTATGGGACCAATGATGAATGAGAACTAATTATTTACCTTTATGTAACCATGCCACAAAGATTCTAAAGACCTAGACACTATATTGAACATGGAAAAACTGGACTTGGACTAATACTTAAACTTCACAAACAAACAGGTGTGAACAATTTGGTAGTTGCTTCTTGAGTGATAACACCACCTACCCCTTTTTACTTCGTTGTCTCCTTGCATAAGGATGTCCTTGATCGTTTTCATTGGGACAAACGCTATGATCTTTTATTGTAGCACATACAATCGAAATTCCTTCAAAGCCTTGACTAGTTCATAGGCTTGTTTCTCAAAGATGTTATATTTCAGCTTAGCATCCCTTAGGACTTGGCTAAAGAAGGCAATGGGTTGTTCATAACCATCTTTATTCTTATGTAGTAGAACTGCAACAATAGTATGTAGAGAAGCAAAAGAAACGATATAGAAAGGCGTTGAGTACTTGGGGATGAGTAGTACAATGCTTCAGCCAAATCTTCTTTAATTCTATGAAATGAGTCTTGGGGGGCAGGGCTCCACTTGACTTAATTTTCCTTTTTTAGCATATCTGTATTACCCTTCACTATTTCTGCATAGTTGGGTATGAACCTCCTCATGAAATTGATTCTTCCCAAAAAGGCTTGGACCTCTTTCTTATTTTTGGGTAGAGGAATGTGATTGATAGATTCGACTCACTTAGGATTGTTTTTCACTTCTTCTTGTGCTACTATGTGTCCTAGTAGCTTCCCCTCACTCGAGGCGAGCTAATATTTCTTGGGATTCAAAGATAGTTCATACCTCCTGCATTTCTCGAAGGTGAGCTTCAAGTGGAGAATGTGTTATTCATTGTTCTTAGAGAAGACTATGATATCATACAAATATACAACTACGAAATTGTCTTGCTCCCCTACAAAATTTATATCCATAGCTCTCTAAAGCGTGGCCACAATGTTAATAAGACCAAAAGGCATGCGAGCATACATGAAAATCCCCCAAGGGGTGGTGAAATCAGTCTTCTTCTGATCATTAGGGTGGAATGCCACTTGGTTGTAACCAGAGAACCCAACAATCATGGACATTTTGACTGACCCAACCATCTTCTGCAATATGTAATCCATATTAGGTAGTGGGTAGTTGTCTTTCAATGATGCCCTGTTAAGGTTTCAAAAATCTACACATAGCATTATTTCTCCATTCTTTTTTTTGACTAGGACCAAGTCAGCCGCCCACTCTGAGTACCTTAAAGGAACTATGATTTTAGCCTATAGAAGTTTCCTCACTTCTTTTTCAATGGAGGGGAGTAAGAGTGGATTAATCTACCTAATATTCTTCTTACATGGTTTTATTTTGTTCTTTAAAGGAATCTTATGTTGTATTATGTTAGTATCAAATGTTTTTAAGTCCTCATAAGACCAAGCAAAAACATCCTTATAGATTTTGAGGAGATTTAAATACCTTTGTTTATATTGTGAGTGGATTCCTTTTGATAGTCTGACCATCTAGGGTTCATCCTCTAAGCTATATTGAAATGTTCTATTTGTTCATCCATATCCAGAGCCATTGGTTTGGAGGCTACACCATCCTTGTTAAATAATGTTTCCAATGGGACTAGCTCATGAGGAATGGTATTCCCTTTCAGTTGTAGAATTTTATGTCCAGCTAATGTTTCTTCCCACGAAGTGGGTTCTTGATCTACCTCTTTTTCCTCTCCTTGATTGATGGTTGAGTTAGCGAGCTCCCCAACTACTTCTATAAATAAATTGATATACTCATCATCCTTGAATACCTACTAGTGCTTGACATTATCAGGTATAAAGGGTCTATATCTGACCTCCACCTTGTACCTAAGAAGAAGATTTTGAGTTGGTTTGAAATTGCTTGCTGCTACAACAAGAAAATCATCCATATGTTTCCTTCTCTAGGTCAAAATTGGATATTAAAGGATAGGAAGAAGTTATCAATCAAATCCCACACTTCATTCTAGTAGGTCCTCAATCTGGGGTGTTTAAACTGGCACTGATTTCTGATCTGCTTCACAATCAGCTCGAAGTCTCCATGTAAAATTAAGCATTCAATATTCATATTCCTCGTTGTTTGTAGCACAAGGAGAAATGCTTCATACTCTACCACTTTTTTGGTTTCCTCAAACTCCAGCTTTAATGAGAGGGGTATCAAGCTGCCCTCAAGAGATACCAACAATGCTCCTACTCTATTTCCCTCTTCAGATTTTTCTACTTCAAAGTATAATTTCCACACTTTGTTTTCATCTGTGTGTGGGTGTACTAACTACATTGTTAGGTATGTTGATGTTTCTTCTAAGATGGTCTCATCTTCTTCTAGGAATAAGCAAGAGAGGTCACTTTCTTTTCCATACATTGGGGAATTTTTAGAACCTTCAGCTAGGGTCATAGTTTTTACAAATCTAGACTATGTGTGCAACCTCCTTTCTTTGCCTCAAAAAGTGGGAATAATGGCATAAGTTAGATCTAATTTGGTAGAGTCCCCCACCTTGGAACCCCAAGACCTATATACAAGCATGCCACATGGAGGGGGAATATCTTCCACTACGATGTCCATCACTACACTCTTCATAGGGATCTGAGCCAGGTTTACCACTAGATCTTTTATCGTTGCTAAGAATTTGACCCTATTAGAGTCAAAGGAGTATAGGTCCTTGTAGGGCCTGGTGATTTGTAAGCCAGTTGTTCCATCACGGCTAAGGGAATGAGATTATGCAAGCCTTCGAAGCCCAACATGCAGTTATGCAATAAGAGGTCATGAATTACCAGGGTCACATAGAAGGGTGCAGTGGAAGGATCAAGTTCTTCAACATAAGGCCCAAAAATAACCATTTGTCTTTCTTCTTGAAGGTTGAAACAATCATGGATCGGTACTGAGGTGGAGGGAAGAATGAACTGAGAGACTTGGGCTTTATAAGTGGTCTGCTTTAGAATTTCAATTAAGGGAAAAATAATTTTTACCTTTTTGAGTCTGTTTTGAATATTGAATGCAAGTTGGCCTTTTTCTACACCTCCTAGCTCTGCTTCTCTTTCCTTATAACTAGTAGTTTTTATTATAACAGGTGCCTTATTTTCTGTGTGTTCCTCAAAGCTATTGCATTCCTTATTTGAGGAGACTTTTACCTTGGATGAGTGAGGATTCAACTTACCTTTCCCTTTATCTAGCACTGGGGGAATATCTTGGGGAGTAGTTCCCTCGACCACTTTCTTAAATATCTTAGATCATACCTTCAGTGTAGTTGTGTTTAAATGAAATCTGTAAACTGTTTACAATTAGCACCTATGTCCTCCTCATTTTTTGTTTCTTCTCTATCATGACTTGTCTCCTAGTGAGCCATGTTTTCATGTTCTTCTTCAGAGAAAGAGGAATATAAGTCTCCATGCATCTCATGTGTATCTGATGATTGTTCATTGGTATCATCTTCTAAATATAGAGGATGAGGGACCTGATTGAGTTGGTCTTTTCTTCTCCTTGCCGAGAGTATCTACAATGGTGGCCTTCTGTATTGTTGGTTATAACCTCAGTTGTTACCTTGATCATTCAGTTTTGGGAGACTGTTGTTCTCCAACTAAAGCTTCACCACCTTATGCTATAAACTCTTGATGAGTTTATCCATTTATTCCCACTTTAGATCTAGCGATTATTTAGCTTAACCAGAGGACGATACTTCTTCTTTCCCCCTTTTCTTCTCAGCAGGTTCATCCTTACCCCTTGACTTCCCTGCCGAGGTGAAATTTGCTTCTACCTCAAGAGCATCAACTTGGAGTTTATCCAAAGTACAAGACTTCCTTTCTGTTAGGGTAAAACCAAACTTGGATTAAAAGGCTCCCACAAATATTACGTGAGAAGAAGCTTGAGGAGCCTTTATCTCACCAGGTAGGTTATTATACCTCTTATTGAAACTTTTTATGAATTCTGAAATATCCTCTTCTAGCTTCTTCTTTATAGCATTGAACTTTGTGAGGACATACTCATGAATTCTCCCTTCACCCCACTTTTGTATGAAAGAGTCTTCGAGTTCCTCCCAGGTAGTGATGGAGGAATTAGGTAGGGATATAAACCATTTTCGGGCTTCTCCATCAAGGCATTGTACAAAGAGTCTCAGGACCACATCTATTTTTTCTACATCTAGATTCTCATCAAAAGCAAAACAGGTTCCAATGTGTCTATGTGCAATGTTTTCATCCTCCCCATTGAATCTAGGAAAAATATTTACGTATTCCTAAGGCATAGAACTTAGGGGTTGAGGTAAATAAAGAGCAACATATTTATTCAGTAAAAAACCTGGAACAAGCATCTAAATTAATGGAGGGGGATTGATATTTTTTGGAGGAACTTGGGCCAAAACCACAGTGGTTGGAGTGGCTAGACTGAGAGTAGGGTATGTAAGGATCTTAGGAGTAAGTTTGGAGTAGTGAATGACAACAGGTTGGAAGCTATATGAGGAAGATTCAAACAATGATGAGATAGTAGCATAGGTAGTAAGAGTTTTCTCCTTCCAGACTCTCTTGAAATTAATTTCTCTAGGTCACATACAGATGGGGTTTTTAGCTAAGAGTTATCTGAGTGAGTATGAGGCTTTCTAAAAGTGATAATGATAAATGATAATGGGATTTGTGGAGTCACCAAGGTTATGAGGATGCAATCAGAATGTCTTTTCTCACCTACACAAAGATTACTTAATTTGTCGTATCCCAAGGAGAAAATCATTCAATAAGTTCCCCAGCAACAACACTAAAAGACGTTGTCACTTCTAGAGACAACCTCGGATTGCTTACAAGACTAGTGCTTGGAACATCTATATTTTGTGTGTCTCATATGATTATCAAAAAGTTGGAGACATCACACACACACACACATTTATTTATCCCTATATATATATATATATTAAACAACAGGGGTTGGTTCATTCATCTAAAGGCATAAGCCATGCATTTTTGGTACTTCTTCACATATGAAACTCATAGAAATATATGTATAAACTAGTGGAGGCCAAGTAGTTCAAGAACCTACAGTTCAAAAAGATTTAGCAAAGAAACGAGAGAAGCTAAGGAGATAGAATAAATCATCACGTATAGTTTGAAGCATCAAGAATTCAACACTTATTTGAGTTACAGGTAGACATAATGGATGAAAGAGGCTTGGATGTGATGATTCATGGAGCGCAATTTTAAAGATATAATCTCAAATATCCATACAAGAACATGCATTAACAAGTAAATACAAATGAATCTGCAAGGACGTAAGAAACATTTCTATCAGCTACGATTACATCAATTCAGAGACGAAACATGAACATAATGGAATTTAAACAGGGGAGTAACATACTGTAGTACTTGAAGGAGGAAACACCGCCATTTCCTTAATATTCTAAAAGACGCATATCATAAAGTCATACAGTCTTGAAAATAACATGTAGTTCTTTCTCAACCATCATCCTAAACACGAGGCTGAGAGGTGGAATCTTTGGATCTAGCTGAAAGGGCACAGGTTCTTTCAAGGATGCCGTTAAAGGGAAGGGGGAAGCCACCAACAAGCCAGTACCAACACAAGATCTACCTGGACCCTATATTGTGGAGCAAAGATCGCAGACTCTAGTACTGACAATCGCTTTGCCTGAGGTAAACAAATTTTATACTAATTTCTCTACAAAGGCTGTCATATGCAGATTTAAAGGCTTTTGGCCCAAAACAGATGCAATAAGACAATGGATCTTCTCCACATGAACAAAAAATTATGATAGCCATTTATGCTCCAAAGGTTTTTTTATTGTCAAATTCGACATGGTCAAGGAAAAATAATATGTCCTCAATGAGGGGCCATGATTCTGGGGCAATGTAGGATTCTTCATGAACCCCTGGTTCCTAGGTTTTGACCCCACTACTATGGTGGTTTCCATGATGCCGATATGGGTCAGGCTACACAACCTCCCGATACACTTCCGGCTACCCAAAGTTTTCGAAGCAATGGGGAATGTGATATGTAAATACATCAAGCAAGACGTGGAAAGAATTGCAAGAGACATTCATACTTTTTCCAGAATCTGTGTGGAGGTAGATCTTAGTTAAGGGCTACCTGGTAGCATAATTCTGATCCATAACAACTCACAGTGGAAACAACCACTAGATTATGAAAACATAGCCTTCAAGTGTTGACGCTATCAAAAAATAGGTCAACTTCTTAGTAATTTCCCACAAGCCAAAAAGGAAACCAGAAGAAACAAGAAACAAGCACAAAAACCAAGAGGCTGGCAACACATAGTGAACCTAGAAGAAGAAGAAGAGGATGAGGAGGCAACTATCCCTCCAGTAGATCCTGATGATGTTCCTATTGAGGAAGAAGCCACGACAACAATCCCCACAACAAGCAATCAGACACAGAAGTCGCTAGAAACTGAGAAATTTGCAGCACAAGAGCTGATGGACTCTTTGCCAGAGAAGATACTAGATACAGAGTTCACCAGTGGAGCCAAAAGACAACATTCTCTAGATCACTTTGATTCAGACAAGGATAATCCTTGCCCTATGGAGGACTCTTCTCTCGTACTTTTTTCGTCCTCACAGACTAAAGGGGAGTGGCGAAAGGTTGAGAAGAAAAAAGGGAGAAAAACATAAATTCCTCCCCATCTGTACATTATTTCTTTTCTTTCCTTCTTTATGTTTTTTTATTATTATTATTATGACAACATTATTTTGTGCTTCTATTTTCATATGTGCTTCAACATCTATAAAATCTAATATTGTTATTTTTAATAAAATTACGAATTTTCCTAGGGGAAAAAACATGTAGTTCTTTCTTTAGGATTCTAAACCTCTGTGAAGTGTTCCTTCCCATTATTTATCCAGAGAGGGTAGCACTGAACAATAATTGCAATAAAATATGTTTAGTTGAGCCTCAGTTGTCAGATCGACTAGTTGTCTCAGCTTGAGATGGCTTTGTGGCCCAAAAATGACTACAAAATATTAATTTCCTCATTAAATGGTCAACACATTACATGTTTACAAAACAAGTCAACAATTAGATGGAAACACCACAAAATCTCTCCATGCCTAGCTGAGTCCCATCGCTTCTGCCTTTACAGCTTGAATAATTCATTCTCCAAAACTAGGAGAGGTCAACTATAAATTTAATTCCACAGCACAGAAGCAGAGGTCACCTGGGAAGTACTCCATCTTCCCTCTACATGGAGCACCATGCTAGATCATCAAGACCTCCCGAGCTTCCATGTCTTCATTCACTGCAAGTGTCAACCCTGATTTCATGTCACAAGGGGCCTTAATGGGTTAGCCCATGCCAATTTTGAATGCTGCATTTCCTTTCTTAAATGCCTCAACTACCATCCCACCACACCTTTAAAGTCCTACATTGCCTCTTTGCGGAGCTATCTCATTAGGATTTCCCATTAACATTCCTTACGGGATAATGCATTCCAATCCACTTTAGCCCCTTTTGCTTCATGTGACCAGGGACTATGACCAGGTGCTTAGTCCTCGGTAGCTAGGGCCTTTGGACTCCCTTCTAGGGGTATTTTTCATTTTTTACATAGAATCCCACATATTAGGGGTTTCTAATGCTTGTCTTTGATGCCTCCTCCTCAACATTTTGATCTTTGATGTGGATGCGATCTGGCCTACCTGAAAAAGGATAAGGGAGAGTCTACACCCTCTATAGCTTGCGACCACCAAACACTGATTGCGCCCACCTAGGATATCATGATCAACAATTTCATAACATCACCTTTGTTTTTCTCCCTTTGACACTTGCGATCACCAATATGCAGGATGGACTGTCCTGCTTAGCTTTTAGTTCTTTGATGTCCCTGTGACCATTAGATAGCCCCCTTATAGGATCCCCTTTCCAATAGGAGGTTTGTAATAAAAAATTCCTCATGAATCACAATGTGCTACTACCCCTGATCACTGATAGAAGATTGATGACATCATCACCACCACATGTCGCTTCCTAAGTGGTGACACGTGTCAATAAGATATACCCCCATAGGACCCCTGAAACTGTCAGATCAATATGGAACATGTCCTCCATAATGCCACGCTGTGATGAAATCAACTACCCCATGTATTTATTGGATCTAATAGTGTTCTACCACGTGCCCCCTTGGAGGAGAGAGAAAAGGCCCACCGACGCTTACTTTTACACTAAAATCCTTTGTTAATATTTTCTCGGACCTCCTGGTGATTTTACACTATACCAGAACTTTTCCATTTTGCAACACTTTTACAGTTGTTACCCTGTCAGCGCATCAATTTTCCAATTTTCAATCTGCAGGATTGCCAGAGCATGCAATATCTAATATCGATGATCGATGATCATTGGTTTTCTCTTTGCTCCATTTTCTTCATTTCTTCCATAGACCTCCGATATGCGATATCTGATATGCTCCCAGGCCTTCGATCACCGATAATCCAATGTGCCCCATACCTATGATCACTGATAAGTTGATATTGAGAATCACTGATTTCTAATTGCTAATGTTCTCCCCTGCTTCTACTTTAGAAAACTCCGATTTGTGATATTTGAGATTAAACTTAAACATTTTCCTTTGCTTTATAGTTTTCAAGGGTAACTTTCAACCTACTCTAACGTTTGATTCTAGAGTCCATTTGGGGAGTTCTATATACTGTTGGAAAGCTAATTCCAAGCACTATCCATTGGATGGTGTCCAATTTAACTTTGAGTGCTTCTATTGCTTGGAGGCTAGCTCCAAACATCTATGTTATTTTTCCCTCTTGGTACAACTCGAACTCTCTTTTGAGAAGGTGACAATAGGCACTAATGGGGCTTAGATTCCATAGATTCTAATCAAAAGATAGAAAATGAATTCAAAGGACGTATCACAAAAAAAAGCTATAGACTATGCTATAATCAATGAATGCTAATATATAACAAAAATGTGCAAGTGTGCATTAACCATAAAATCATTACATCACTCTTAAACCAAGTGACCATCAACACCAGTTGAATCCTCATTTAATTCACAACACATAAGTTATCTTCTTAACATATGAGATAGTCTACAATCTTAAGTATGGAAATGAGACATTCAATGAGAAAACATGCCAAATAGCTAAAATCAATTGTAGTAATATGTTAATAGAAAGACCTCATGCAAATAGTCACATTCATATAAGTAATTCTACAATTCATGTAGATAATAACTCACGCATAGAAACAAAAGTTCCACATAACCATATTAAAGGCATATGAGGCAACTTATTATCACCATAGGTATACAAGATAGTTGGTTAGCCATGATTAGAGGGATGTTAAAAACCCACCCCCTTAAGGAAACATCACCCCCAATATTCTATAAACAGAGAAAAAAAAATTGATCTTTATAATTACAACTATTACATTAGCAACATCGACCACGTTATGAATTATCGTGTACAACCATGTCATTCATTATCCCCAAATCTTTTGCAAGGGATAGATTTAGCTCGTTAATTCCTAGGATACACCCAATACATTTTTTATCCCAATGGGTATGAATATGAGTCCTTGAAAAACAATTTACTCAATTTTCTTCTTCCATCCAGTCTCACGCATTCCAAGTTTATTCATCCCCTTCTCCTTCTCCCAATCCCCTTGGAAAATCCATTCCTTGGAAAGTATTCCTGACACATGAAGAGCCTTGATGGAATCTCACTACCAAGGAATCCTTTTGGCTTTCTCTAATAACACAACACATGTGTCACAACATAGCTCATGTCGATCAATGCATATCATAGGGTTCTAGTGTCACCACAATGGCCTAGTCCTTAGAGTCTTCAACCCCACTATGCTTCTGTTGCACCACTTGGATACTACCATGTTGATACCACTCTAATATTTCTTATGGTCAAAACCATATATCACCTATATCATAAGCATATGATTCTTATGAGATTAATCATAAAAAATTGAAATGAAATTAAACCACAAGTTCAACAACAACAAAAAATTAAACTGATACTTATCTTTATGGTTACTCTTTTCTTTCTTTGGACCCATAGGCAATTAGTCTAGCTCATAGATTTTGCCAAATGAGGTCCCTCTTTCTCACATCCTAGTCAGTGTCTTTATCGAACAAGCTTCCTCATGCATGCATCCCAGTGAGTGTCTTTACCAAAAAGTCTTCCTTGTGCTCACATCCTAGTGAGTGTCTTTATCGAACAAGTTTCCTCATGCTCACATCCTAGTGAATGTGGGGAACCTTTCTTATCCCATTAGCTACTCATCTTCATGAGGCTAGGAAACCCCCATTCTGACAAGTATACATGTCCAAAGGTTTTACTACATGGACACCCATCAATGGCTCATCTTTACTAGCCTGGAAAATCACCTTTCTGGGTAATCTACCTATCCAAAGGTTTTCATACATGAGATCCCTTCAAATACTCACCTCTTTTGGCTCAAGGAAATCCCCATTTTTGGTAGTTATATGTATCAAAAACTTTTCTTCCATTGGCTAATCATTAGAGTCTTGTAGCCAAGTACCATTATGACATGCTCTAATGTAATGTTCATGGAGTCTTATAGCCAAGTACCAATTTGGTGTGCTCCACCACACTGCTCACAAAGTTTTATATACATGCTCCCATGAGGTAAACAAAGTCTCATAGGGCTCCCATGTTCCCACAACAATCTTCCTCTTGAGCACCATGCTCCAATGTTTTTCCTGTGTCACAGCATGTTAGTTTCCATGAGATATACTCAAAAGTTTCAAGTTATAAATTTTAATTTCCCAAATTTGCTTCATTCAAAAGCTTGATCTCATAGGCATGAGACTTTTAGTCATGTTATTGGGATCCTTGTAGGTGGTTTTTTTCTATCATGGCGGCTTCTATGTCCAACCCCATTCCAGTACTCTACGTGCAATCTGAGCTTCCAATCAACCAAGAAACTATCAATGTTTCATACATACATTCTTTTCATTACAAAGATTCACAACATATTGAAGTGATCTCACATTTTTTCACATATAGCAATTATATTAGTCCACCTAATTTCAAATAGAATGAAAATGAAGTTATCATAGCATCATACGTGTGCATCATTTTTATTCTAATAATTTCATAATGCAATCAAACATTTACTCTACAATACCAAAGAGCCAAAAATGAGAGTTTCATGTTTTTAAATTCATGAGTAATTAGTTTCCAATTTGGTTTTGCATGCATTGCAAAAGTATTTGAAATATTTTCACGGTGAAGGATTATTTCCTTAACCATACCCTTGCTTGGTCATCAATGCAAACCATTCATTGATTTGGAAACCAAAAGATATAATTTCAACTAAAAATAATTCTTACCAAATTCCTATCCTTTACCTTTTTACCTTTGCTTGTTGCTTACTTTACTGACTTGGATGTCAATGCAAGTTTTATTAGTTGAATTATTTTGAAGGAATCCAACTGAATTTTAACATACCTATTTTTGCAATATTTAGTGGTCCTTGAAATTATCTCAAATTTCCATATTAGTCATAACTCTATCAATCTAGTTGTGTACAAGTTTCAATGAAACTTTTATAAAGGAATTTGCATTTACGAATTCTAATATTTCCTCGTCATTCTAATCTTATATTTTGGCCTCTATTATTTTCAAATATTTACATGACTAGGCTCATAAGCCTAATCATGTCATATTCACACTAACAATGGTAGTTAACAACAAGATATCATTCTTGAACATTTACCTGATGAAAATTCCACATGACATGCAATTCATTAAATAAAATCACTGGATTACACCAAACATAGTAAATAATGGCTTTTATTTACATACCATTTACACAATCATTATATTTAAAAATTAATTGAATCATCCTCCTACTCTGATGGTTCTCAAATAATGAACTTTCAAATGAAATGGCATTGTTAAACCCTTTTTCTTGATTTCTAGTTATTTGCATATTCATAAAATACAATACATATATTATCCAAGAACAACTTAATTAATGGATCTTCCTTCTTATTTCATTTTTACAGTTGTAATATTATTGTCCAGTTGGTTCATGTTGACCTAGCCAATCCCCCTTGGTTGATCCCTTATCCTCATTTGTCCTCTAATGCAACTTGTCCTATGCATAGAATTTAGTTAGATTATTGAACTTATAGTTTGGCTTTATTTATATCTTCTCCATGAGATTCTTTCCTCTTCCACACCTAACAAATTAAAACAAAACCAAACCAAAAGGGAAAAAAGAGAAAACTAAAAAACAAGGAAGAACAACACATGATACAAAATACAAAGCATGGCCATGCTCAAAGTTAACAAAACATAAACATATAGGAAATAAAAAACAAATAATTACAAAACATCTCAATTCTCAACACATCAAACATTTTATATTTACTTCAATAAGAGCACTTAACACATTAGCACAGATATACAATTTTAATCATAGTCGTTTCCAAGGTCTATAGTAACCTTAAGATCCAAAAATGTTTCTAAATGGTTCAAGAGGAACTTGCTAGTATTTTAGAGAGCTTGTGGAGATGCATGCCTCATCTCTCTTTCTCTTTGAGTTACCTCCTTTAGTGTTTCAGGTTGCTAATTCATGTGCCTAGAGCTTAGATGGGATATCATTATTCTATTGTTTGTAATGGAATTCACACAAAATGTGTTCTTCTCTACATCCCCAATATGTCAATGGTTTTCTCTTCTTCCCAACCTTATGAGGGTTCTCCTTGAAATTTTCATTATGACACTCTTTTATATCTACATATTTTGATGGATGTTGCAACAACCCTTGCATGTAGGATATGTTTTGTAGTAGCACTGCGTTTAGATTTTCTTTTGCGTCTTGCTTTCTAATGAGTCTTTTATTCTATGATTTGCAACTTTTAAACTTATCTCTCAAGCTCCCGAGGGTATTTCTTCCATTAGGGAAACCTTCCTCTTCTTTCTTAGGGTATATTTGGTCCATACCATGCTATAACATATTTATGTCCATTCCTTTATGTCTTGCTATAATTGTGTATTTTTATATGCTATCAAACACACATAACTATTAGTTACACCAAACATAGAAATTTTAACTCGTTACTTTGTCATGCCAAAAGTAAGAGATGATATAATGATGTTCACACATATAAAACCCATGTAATTAGTTCCATAAATGAATGACATGTAAGCATTCTATCAAGTTTAGCAATCCCATTATCTTAAAATCTAAGAAAATTTAACATATGTAATAATTGTATTATTGTATTAAAATTGCGTGAGATTATTCAAGTCTAGTGTTGAACCTAAGCTCTAATAATACCATTCCATATTCAATATTATAATATTCTCTTTCAATTTCCATCTAGTCCATGTTATGAACCTGGGCTTTAATACCACTCTATAACACTCTCTCCCACCCCCTTGGTTTTCCTTGGGCTATGGGGGTGTTACTTATGGATTAACCCAATCTCCAAGGTCTACTATGAATATGGGGTTATAAAAATTCTATTTTTACAACTTCTACCAATCTCAAAACAAATTCCACCATTGTGCTTAGCTCATCGAGAGCTTTCCAATAATATAAATTTTATCTCAATTTTCTCCTAGATTGAAAGTTATGCCCATTTGAACTTTAGCCAATTATAATAGGTCACATCAATATTGATCTAGCACATGGATTCCCACATCAACATGATATGGACCCAGTCATAACTTCGCTACCACGTGACATTGAGATGTGAGCCATGTGGAACTACCACATCAGTTTAATTAGGTTCCATGTCATCAATGGGCTCCTATATGGCATCCACATGGTCCTTGTCAAATCCCCATGGAATTGCTGCATTATCTTAGGTGCATGGGTCCCATTGTTGGAAACCTTTGAGCACTACTGAGAGAGGGGGGGTGAATTAGTAATGTTTGTTATCACCACATTTTTCCTTTTATTTACTTTACTGAATCACACACACTAATTACCAAAAACTCATTAAACATTTGTAGATATATGCATAAATCGTAAGCAACAAATAAACCATATGAGAAACATAACCATGAACAAGAACACAATAATGTATCAACACATGGGACACAAGATATTTGGTGGAAAACCATTCACCAGGAGAAAAAGAACCCTTGTTGCTATGGCACTACTCTGAATATTCTATTAAGAAAATATAGTATTTTTTACATATATTTGTTGACTCCCATTAGAATGGAGACTTCACCTCATATATATTCAGTTGACACCCATCATCCATGAGACTTAATTCTACTGATTAGCTTAGAAGACTATGTTCTCCTCGGATATATGGACTACCATCTACTGAAATCCACCACGATCAATCATTCCTCACCCAACTCCGATTGGACTGTCCAAGTACCATTGGATTGAGATATTATTCCTTTCAAGGAAACTTCAGAGTCACCGCTCCACATCCATGAACTCACTTGTCCTCTACTCTGTGTGGAACTACTTTAATCTATTTTCAAACTCAATCCAAAGACTTTCTTCTCAACTTGATTCAACTCTGCAATATGACCTCTTACAACAAGACATCATCATATCAATCAAAATAATACCACAAATTGTGCTCTCAACTCTAGAAAAATAATGGCCACATAAAATATGAATACTATCAAACCCTCACATCAATATAATGTTACGTAATACAATTAAAATCATAGACACTATGGTTATGTTCCAAATGCATCAGCAGCTCCTTCAAAAACAAATATGAGTGTCACCAACAAAAACACTATCCAGTAGCATACACAATATCTCCAAATAATATCTACTCCAACATCATCAAATATGATCTCTTCTGCAACATGCTTTAGTTCTACTCATTCTATACCATTACCACTCATTCACTGAAGCATCTACATTGTCCAATAGGTCTGAAGCATAATCACTCTTTACAGACTTCTCTTACACATATACACTCAACATCCATCCTCACACAACTCCCAAGTGATGAATATAAAACATGTAGGGCGAAATTGAGCTTGGGGCTATGATCAAGGGTGCACAAACTGGACCAAATCAACCCACTAAGACCAATACTTGTTCATTAAAATATTTCACATCATTGGAGGACATTTTCAAACCATTCCTGACCTTTACAACTAATTTTGAAAGCCTTTGGGAATTTCTATTGTATTTTCCTTTTGGTTTGTTTGAGGAATGTAGAGAAATTCAAGTGAAAATCCTTAGTTGCATGCATAACACTGGAAAAACTTAACTAGAACCTTCATTCTCTCCCATAGTTCTATCTACCAGTGATTGGAGCCTTTCAGTAGCTCTCACAGGCTTGCGTCCATGCGTCTAGGGCTAAGGATGAAGAAAAACATCAAACCTTCAACTCATAACCTCTATCACATGTTGGATCCTCTTCTCCCTCTCCTTTACATGCTTGCAAACCTCTAACATAGCTTTTGACACATTTTCAAGTGGATCAAACAAGTCTCCCAAGTGTCACTTCCAAGTTGACCTAAAAGGTTAAACAAAAAAGGTTGGCAAGAGTGTCAACAAGTCCTCCACTCTCCAACAAACATCTGCACAAGTTGCAACACCTCTGACCACACCTATAACACCTCTACAATAAATAATCTCATATTGGCTCTATTTGTATTGATAATGGAAAATAATATACTCCAAATTATTTAAAAAACTATATTCACCAGTATGGGATTCAACATCAAACAACTATGCCTTATAATCTTCAACAAAATGGTGTAGATGAAAGAATGAAGAGTACAATATTAAGCACGGTGCATTCAATGATGTTTCTCAAATATGTAAACTTGATGTTCTGGGCTGATGTAGTTCTATGTGCAGTGTTTATTAAAAATTCTTGTCCATCTCATGCTCTCAAAATAAGACTCCCTATGAAATGTGGTGTGGCCACATTACTTTGGTGAGTTATCTTAGGGTCTTTGGTTCCATCTATTATGCCTTGATACTTAAGGAAAATAGAAACAAAATTGGTGAAGAGAATTGAAAATGCATCTTCTTGGGGTACTCAAATACCTCCAAAGCATATCATCTCTATGATGAAGTAAATAAAAAGTTTATTGTCTAGAGATTTATTTTTTCTTGAACTTTCCAAGACTAAGAATGTTTTTGAGTGGAAACTTAATCACTTGGATAGATTTAGGCATGAAAAATCCTTTCAAGAATTTTATAATGAGATTCCACATATTTAAGGGGGGATACCTATCCTAGATAAATCTATGGAATCTCCTTCTGAAGAACCCTCTCCCCCTCACGAAGCTCCAACCACTGGTCAAGAAGACACTTTGAGTTATGTGATTAGGAGAATTGGAAGGCTAAATCTTGATTCAACCCCACCTCAGTCAAATGAATAGCCATTACATCTCAAAAAGGTCCTCCAAAATGGCTCTCAAAGACACTTCAAAGTGTTCATGTTGATGAGATTGGAAAGACAGGAATCAGAAGTTCTACTAGATATAATGGAGGTGATGTAGACAATTTTGATTGAATTATTGATATGGATTTTTATCATGATTTTGAATTAAATTTTTCTATATATTCTGAACCAACTTCCTTTAAAGAAGATCATTCTCATGATTAATGGAAAGAATCAATTCAAAAAAAAAGTATGACGCTCTGATAAAGAATGGAACCTAGAAGTCAAGGTACCCTCCATGTGGCACCAAACTGACTGGATGCAAGTGGATCTTCATGAACAATGGACCATCCATGTGGAACCAAACCAATTGGATGCAAGTGGGTCTCCATGAACAAGTATAAACCAGATGGCTCACTTGACAAGTATACACCTTGGCTCATATAAAAAGGTTTTTCATGGAAAGAAGGATTCTACTATGAGGATACAGTTTCCACCATAAAACAATTGGATACCATCCAAACTCTCTTTGTCTTGGTAGCTTAGAATGGTTGGAAGGTCGATAAAATGGATGTTAAAACTATTTTCTCAAATGGAGATCTAAAAGAGAATTTTTTCATGTCTCGAGTAGAATAGTTTTTTTTGAAGGGATAGGAACACAAAGTATGCAAGCTTATCAAATACTTGTATGGCCTCAAGCAAGCACCATAAGCATGGTACGAAAAATTAACTGAGCATGTCCTGAAACTAAATTTCAAACACTATGATATTGATGATGCAACTTTATTTGTTAAGAAAGTTGGAAAAAATGTTGTATATCTTGTGGTGTATGTAGATGATCTACTGATGATAGGGAACAATGAAAATTACATTACATCCATAAAGAAAGAATTGAGGAAAGGTTTTAAAATTACAAATTTGGGATAAATTAACTACTATCTGAGTATTGAAGTAACCCAACATTAGAAGTTTCTAATCTGCTCACAAAAGAAGTACATTGGATATTTTTTGAATTTTTTTAGCATGGTTGAGTGCAATCCTTTGACCACTCTAATGGAACAAAATTTAAATCTCACATCCAAAGAAGGAAATGAATTTTAGGATGCAACAAAGCACAAACATCTCATGGGAAGTCTTCACTACCTAACTACTAATATAACAAACATTTCATTTGTTGTTGAAATGCTTTCCAGGTTTATGAAAAAACATTGTGAGAGTCTTTGGTCTTCCACAAAAAGAGTTCTAAGGTACTTAAAGGGAACATTGGACTCAAGTATACATAGGTGGATTACTTCAACTTAATTTGATACTCTAATTTAGACATTCATGGAGATAATGAAAATGGCGTATCTACTTCAAGCTATGTTATGAGTCTTGGATCACGAGTTTTCTCATAGAGGTCACGCAAAGAGCCAGTTTCAGCAAAATTCCACAACATAGGTATAATATGTGGCAACTGGAAAAGTAATAAAGGAGATTGTGTGGTTCAACAAAATTCTTGAAGATTTGCTATAGAAACAAATGCATTCTACTCTTTGATTGACAATACTTCTGTAATAAAATTGGCTAAGAACCCAAAGTTCCATGATCGAAGAATATCAATATAGAGTATCATTTGATTTGACATCATGTTGAGGCCAAGACTATTAAGCTACACCATTGTTTGACAAATGAGCATATTGCAAACATCTTCACCAAAGCACTCGAAAGAGAAAAGTTTGAAATAGTTAGAATGATGCTTGGACTCACCAAAATCCCTTCAAATTTGGGGGGGCATGTTGACACATAATCCTTAGTGATTGGGAAAACATTGTAAATATATTAAATATTACAAATATGAAAATGAGAGGGTGAAGAGAGACTGGAATATGAATTCCAAGAATATCTCTCTCGAACGTATATATTAGTAACTCTTCCTAATATGAAATGGACTAATTCATGGAGTTACTAATGCATGGTCTGACATATTTAAATCCAAAAATAATACTTATTTTAATTTTTTTTATGACATCAATAGCTTGGAGGAAGTGGATTCATATAAATATCTTAGAATTAATCTTCATCATTAGCTTAACTATAATATCATTAAGAAACTGATAAATAGAGGGTGGCCCAACTTACTATGAAATTGAAAACAACCATAATTTAGTGAACCTTTGGTTATGGGATAAGAAGAAACTAGTCTTTAAGATACTCATCACTCTTGTTGTGTCATATGTGGTTGTGAGGTTTTGGGTAGCACTATATCTAGAGAATCATAGAGAAATATAGAGAGAATCCACAAGTAGTTTTTAACATATTATCTCAAAAATAAGGGAAATACAGCCTATGTTATCCTCTTCATAGGAGTGGACATTTCTTCCATTACGAACATAAATTTGACTAGGAATTTAATGTATGTGAACAAGGTAAACAAAACAAAAAATAGGCTTCTAAATATTTCTTCAAAATTCAATCCACACCACCTATGACCCAAGTATGGTTATTATAAAGATGTGAAGTATTTGCTAAATCATTCATTAATAAAGGAAGAGATCACACTATATAATAACAATAATAACAATATTATTACATAAAAATTTAAGGATAAATTGTAGTGAGATTAAGAGTTAAAGAATGAAGGAAAATTAAGTTACTATAAGGAAGTGATCAACGTTAATATAGAAGATCAAAATTATCTCTCCATTTTTTCTAGTGTAACTAAGAAAATAAACATTGCTACAATAAGAACAATCTTTCATGAGCTTCATAATGGAAGAAGGTGTTGGACAATTTCTAAAATTCCATTGGTTGAAAGAATTTGTCATCTTTGTAACAATAAGAGGGTTGAATATGCAAATCACTTTCTCTTAGAATGTCCTATATAAATCAACATTAAAGTAAAATTCCAAAATATTTGTCATTAGACCAATGTTCCTAGCCCTTTAACTCTTTGAAAATATTGTCATTAAGAAATTCTTCCGTTAATTATTTCTTAGGACAATTTTATTTTTACAAATCCTAGCCATGTAATCCTTATCTGAGGATTAGAGTATGATGGGCCAAATTCATCTCAATGGACTTTAACCACCAGCATCACCACCATCATATCACAAATTTTACAAATGTCTTCATTCCAAGATGTTTTTTGCTGAATTTAGAAATCATTTTCACTAAATACATCATAAACATTAATCCTAATATATTCTGTTTAGGAGATATATAATTATATTCCATATGAGGAATATATATGTTTCATTCCTCGGGGGACTGTTAGATGATAAGGCTTAAATCCATTAGAAGGATATACACATTACTCATTATGAGCTCAACATGTCACATGTGAGAATTGAACCTGGGAGGAGGATAACAACATTTATCCCACCACCCATTTTTCATCCAATTGAAAACTTTATTCTTAATCTTCACAATATTAATAACATTTATTTTATTTTTTTAAATCTATTAAAATATTAAAATAAATTTGATCTATTTTGTATTAAATTTTGTTGTAGTTCCACTATATAATATAATAGTACAAACCATAATGGGGTTTCCAAGATTCCGTCTATCAACAAGTCTAGAAAATGAAAAATTACTTCCTATACTTGGGCTTATTTTTCCTTCCTAGAAAATGAAGAAAATAAACCTAATAACATATGCCCTAATATACAACCCTAGAATAAAAAATAATACATAACATCAAAAACATGGAATAAAAAAATATATTCATATTGAAGGCTTCATGTGTAACCACCCTCCTCCCACATCTACCTAAGTAACCGGCCAACCAAGGTAAACATGTGACAAAAGGATACTATGATATTATTCAACCTCCTTGGTGACCTTAGGGAAATGGAATCGATGGAAACACATCAACTATACTTTCCACATCAGCAACAACACTCCCAGGAGGCATCCCAGCCACTCAAGAATCCTACCCCTTGGTCCCACTGACTTTTTAGACCTCTTGACCTCCTAGACACTCTCATGTTATGGGCATGCCAAAATCTAGGGACCTCTGGATGCTCTCACAAGTATGCATTCCTACATCCATGGGACTTTTCCCAGTAGACCTATGCCAACATTCACGGGATTTAAGCCACTTTTCTAACCCATAATTGCAACCATTACCCAAAACTTGCTATAACTTCCAGAATCCATCCAACAGATGATGACAATGCTAATAAACAAAAAATTAACCTCGGGTCTAGGCCTGACCATCCCAGCCAGGATTGACAATCTGTCAAACACTTGGCATCAATGTAATCTAAAGGTCTAAGATACAAGACAAAGCATGAATGACTAAAAAATCTTATGAAACATGACAAGAAGGATCACCACCTTCTCCCTTGAAATTTGATGACATAAATTAGGTCTTGCATCCATTATTTAATCATTACAAGTAAATACATGAAATAACCATGACATGAACTAGTCAATTAACCATGTTTACAATCAGCACAAAACCATGAAAATAACATTTAGATAATAGCCATTAAATCCACATATTAATAACTACAAAAGAAAGAGAACTTAACTTTTATTAATCATAGGCAAATTTGACCAAGTTCAGGAATTCTACATACCACATGACCGTAGACATGGCTGAACCAAATCTTCTCTTATCTAGCCACCCTACCATATTCCAAGAATGAATGTGGAATCTCATGGATAAACCAACCCAAAAACAACCAAGGGAATCCAAAGGTTAAACCACCTCCACCCTCACCAAACCACGATCACACCAAAACCGGTGCTCTGATTACAAAACCAAACCGAACTTGGAATGCCATCTAGAATCCATCACTATCCTTAAGGAATTTTCCATCTCCTTGCCTCTCAAGCTTTACCGCAATCCAATCCCAAATCACTAGGCCATAATCCGATACCATTCACTCAAACTTGAATGCAATCCCCATTGGATCACTAGGCCCTAAATTGATACTCCTCTCTCATGCTTTACCATGTATCCCACCAAAAATGTTCAAGGGATTCCTAGGCCTTTGAGAATAAACCTTGAGACCACCTCCACTCCAGATTTTAAAATCCATATGGCAAATCCAAAGTTCAAATCTGAGATAAGCATCCCAACACACCATGGCCTTTGAAAAAAGGGAAGGCTAGGCTGACAAACACTGTCATACCTGACAAAACCATGCCACCAATAGCAAGAGAATCATACACCAACATGTAAAGCCATGCATGTCAAAACCAACTAGGAAAATAGACATGCAATATGTTACCTACAAGTATTCTTGCTGAAAGCACTTTATCCTTCTTTTCCTTTCTTGATTCTTACTTTCCTTCCTTTCCTTCCCTTGTCCTTTCCTTGCTTTCTTTTCCCTTACTTTCTCCAAAACCTGAGCAAAGCTTGAGCCAAGAGCTTGCCAACTGATCTTCAGAAGCCTTTTTGTCAATGAGGCCTCTATTTTCTTCATTTTCTATTATTTTCCTTAAATTTCATCCTAACATGAAACCTATGACCTTTAACCTTACTTTTCTCCTAATTTCCTTATTGTCATAAATAAATGTGCCAAAATACCTTTTTCCTTTTAATGCCTTTGCCTTTGCCAATCTCCTTAGCCATAATAAACCAAAATGAACACTGACACCAGGATGTCCTACCCAACATTCATCTTGGAATAAGTGTCCCTTAACCGTGGTCTTATTTTTCTTTTATTAACTTTTATTACATGGAATTTTGACTAGGGTTGTTAGAGAACTGAACCTGTTGGGAAACACCATCCTCGGTGTTAAACCACACCAACACCTCAGCAAAATTGCTAAGAAACCAACATATTTCGCATGGATTTTTACAACTTAGCTCGTTGCAGTATTTACAATTTCCTTCTCAAAATAAAAACATGTTGACAACATGACAAACATACCATTTTCTAGAGCTTTATAACACATCTTGTTACAGTATTCTTAATAACCACATATGCACATTTGCTAAAGTAGAAAATAAAAGGATACAATATATGTATCAATCAACAAGGGAATCCAAAGGGTCACACCTCCACCCTCAAAGTAATACTAGGATTCACCTTTGTCTGAGGAAGTCCACAATCCACTATCATAGTTAATGTTGCATCCAATGTCCAGCACTATAAACTTGCGCAACTTGTCCTCTCAGTGAACAGTTACCGACTCATTGTTCTGGGGCGCACTCCAATGTGCATGTGATTCCATCTAGTAATTCTCATGACCAAAGAAAATATATCCATGACTGTCCCTTCTATTCTACATAGTCCCTTAAGCAATCTGGTCACCCCCTTCCGTGTATTCACTCACCTTCCAAGTTCCCCAGAATC
>APFE031303082.1:45120-80664 GCA_000404065.3 Pinus taeda
CCGTGTTCACCAACACATAATACATATGCCTATAGCTAGTGTACAACACTATATATATATATACACACACACAAACTAAAACATAACGAATACACATGTCACGATACCTTACTACACAATGTGCATACATACAACATATTCCCTCAACACAACATGTATGGCATGCACACAATACCACACGTACACCAGTACCTTATGTACGACATGTGCACAGTATCACCTCTACACCAGACCACCTGCACAAGGTATGCACAACATCAGATGTACACAGAACAACCTACGCAATGTGTACATAATGCCACATGTACACTGCACCACCTATACAATTTGTACAAAATGCCACATGTACACAGTACCACATGCATGGCATGTACACGAAACCACATGTACACAACATGACATGAACAACATGTAAACAACACCACATGTACAACATGTGCACTACACTACATGCTAACAACACCACTTGTACAATCATGCACATAAAACCGTATGTACATAGCACCATATGTACAACATGCACACAACCCCATATGTACATAACCTTGCATATACAACATGTACATAACACCCTACATACATAGCACTACATATACAACATGGGCATTACACCATATGCATACAACACCAGATATAAATGATGTGCACAAATACAATATGTACACAACATTGCATATCCAACATGTACATAGCACCATCTATACCCAACACTACATGTGAAACATTCCACCCTGTACATTACATTGCATAAACAACATGTACATACACTATATATAAACAACACCACATGTGCACAATATCACAGATGCAACATGTACAACATATACAACATATGCACCTATTGTAGCAGCTACATAATGTACAAAATTTTTCCTATGCTTCATTTTGGAGCCTCCCTACTAAAATAAAAGTAGCTTATCTCACACTAAAGAGTTTTATATTTTTCTTTATAGCTTTTGTTTTCTTACTTGATTTCTGTGTAAATACAAGCTGACCTCTTGACTTGGTTGCAATCCAGTTCTAGGCTTGCCTTAGTGAGCTGCAGAATCCTTGAGGGCAACCATCCTTGCTCTCAGGAAATTCATAGTTCAAGCCAACAATGAGCTTCAACTCTAGAATATGTAGACCCAGTTGGCAACCTTCCTTCAGCTAGGAAAGTGTGCTGAGAATGAGAGGCATATAGAGTCACTTAGCCCAGGAATTGTGCAGAAGCATCCCCTTAGCAACTACCTGATGCATGTGCTAGTGAGTTGCCCAGTTCTCCCTAGAACTGCGCAATCTCTCCGTGCATGCATGGAATCCATTCCTGAAAAATAAAATAAGAAAATAGAGAAAAATCATCCCTAAAAAATAAGGATCTATTTTAGTAGTCGAAGTTCCACTTGAGCTATTTTTGGAAACATCTGCCATGTGTCACTTTGTCCTAGATTTTTGGCCTTAGGGTCATAAACCCTAAATCGACCAAATCTATTTAATTGATGCCACCAAAGCTCATTTTCACATTCAATATTGGAGCTATGGTATTCTCGACAATATCTAGGAACCTTCGACACAATCATCACAACTTTTCCGGGTAAGTCTTGATTTTCTAGTACTTTTTTCTTTTTATGTCGCTTTTGTTTCCTTGTGTTTTGAAAGTGTTATTTTACCCATTTTATTGAACGATCATTGGAATTTTTGTTTGTTATAGCTTGTAGAATTGTTGTTTTAAAGTTTTCATTGCCTTTCCTAAGTTTCACATGCATAACCCATTTTTTGCACTAACAGTTGTCGTTGCAGTAACTTTCTCCTTAAGCTTCATCGTTCTTTAATGTGATTGATTCCTACACTTGTTTTGATTGCATGCATCATCATTCACTTAGATCTTCACCAACCATCACTTACACTTTCAGATCTACTCATTTTCATGTTGCCCTTAAGCAAATTTTGGCTTCCTTGGCCTGGATCTATCTCTTCCTGACATGCACAATGCATTTTTGGATCTCAAGGCTCTGCATTGGCTCCAAGAATTGCGCAGAGGCTATGAAGGACTAGCTCCAACTATGAGCTACACAGTTCCAGGAGCCAGTCCCGAAGCCTTTGCCATTGGGATTTCATAATGTGCAGTCCCAGGTAGCACAAGAAATACTAAACTGTGCATTGAATAGTTCCAATCAGCATTGCCTCCCCACTGGCAGCTAGGACTGGGCAATGCACAGATCTAGCTGATAGTCACTCACCTCTAAGAGTCAGAATTGTGCAATCCTTCCTATCAATTTCCTAGTGTGTTGCTTGGTTTATTCTTGAAGTGATTTTTGTTTCAAGCTAAAATTTTCATGCCATGAGTTTCCTCTCTGTCTCCATGTACAACAGTTGTTGATCATCTCTTCAACAGTGTAAAAAACATGGATTCCAAGAAATCTACATCAAAGGATATTGTCGACAAAAGCACTAGAGATGTAGTTGAATAGGTTTCAAGGAAATTTCAATTCTATGAAGACACATAGTTATTCATAGAGAAGGACATGAAGATAACATGGCAGGAAATCAAGGATATCTTTGCAAGGAACTTCAAGGAAGATCTAGAAGATTGACAAGTCTATGTCAACATACATTGGTCAGGCTTATATAAGGTTGCATGCAGGTACCCCGACTTCCCATGTGTGGATATCATTCACTGGATTGTCTCACATATTGATCATGAGACAATGACATTAAGTAGTGCCAGTGGAACACAACTTGCTACCTTCAGGACATAAAACTATCATCAGATGTATCACTTATCATAGCTGGGGAACTACATGGATGCACTTTTCTATGCCCCTAATAGTAATGTGAACACTAGAGACATCATAAAATGTTGGGTGAAAGAGTTGTTGAAGTTTTGATCGACAACCAATCATGTTTACAAGAATAAGTTTCTCAAAAAAGGCTACCAACTCTTGATCATGTTTGCAGGTCGGTTAAATGGTCAAGAGAGCACAAATACCTTTCCATGGAATTGGGTGGTTGTGTTGGACTAGTTAGTGAATGACAGAAGGCCATTCAACTAGTCAGATCTATTGGCTCTTTCGCTAAAAGTGAATGTGACTAATGTGTGAAATCCGCCCAAGGATGAGCAAGTGAGATTCTATATGTTCGCGTACCTACTTGATGCAATATGTTCCCATCATCCGTTTCCTAGCATGGGTTGGACATGGACACCATTAGAGACTACCGTGAATATTTATTGAAAGTTTCTTTCCATGTGCATCTACTAAGAAGTCATGGCAAGGCTATTTGACCATTTCTTCATCCTGGTTTACAACTTGATCTTTGAGCGTGATCCACCATACATGTCCTAAGAAGTGATGGAGGTAAGACTTAACATTGCAGATTGGTATGCCTCACCTGATGGCACCTTCATTTGGATGTTTGGAAGAGAGAAGCCTCTGCATGTGCTACCAAGGTTTACCACATATAAGTTGGTCATGCAAGAGGTTGTGTATCACATCTCCACAGGCTTATCAGTAGGGCTGCATAGGAGGAAGAAGGCACCATCTCCTTATTTTCCTTTGGGGATTAGATTGTATGAGATTAGTAGCTTGAAGGATGCAGATGTCAAGGCCAAGGAATTATAAAAGTTTGAGTTTGGAACCAAGGACTATAATACATACGATCCCCACTGTATATGCAAGAACCACTATGGGAAGGTGTATTATCCATGGATCCATGATACATTTCATTGGGTAGAGGAAGATCCTTGGAGGTTTTGTTATAACTCCTCTAAGCTCAATGAACTGGTCAACATGGCTATAGAATGGAAAGCTACTCTACACATAGCAGCATGCAGGAAGCAACAAAAACCACAACAATAATCCACAAACTGGCACAGGACAAAGGCAAGAGGAATATTATCGAGATCCCAGTGGTTGAGAAAAGCTAAAAGTTCAAAGAAGATCCTCCTATTGAGAAATCAGCTTTGGTAGTAGAGGCAAAGAGAAATAGTGCATAAAGAGAGTAGATCAAATGAAGAGAGAAAACCAAATGTTGGAGGAAGAAGAAAGGAAGTTGCAGGAAAAAAAGAAGAAGATGAAAGAAGAGCATCAGATGAGAAGGAGAGAGAGGGATGAGAAGAAAAAACAAGAACAGGAGGAAGGACAAGGTACAATGACAAAGAAAACTGTGCTAATATAGGTTGAAAAGTCAGAACAACCAGCAAATGAACAAGAGGGTGAGTAGTTGCAGGATTGAGAACTTTCTCAGCAGATTGAGAAAATGGTTAAAGATCTGGAGATAGATTTGGGACAAGAGGCACGGGACAAAGATACTGACCTCATGTCAAGAGAATCCAAGGTCACTCCATAGTCTCCACCACTTGTAGTATCAGAACAAGTCCTGAGCGAGTAAGGACAGGTTTTCCTCCTTGATGATGATTTGGTGAAGGATGTGTACAATACATCCTTTGATGAGTTGCAACAAAATATTGCATAGGCACGGAGAAATAATTTCCCTTATGATCATGCATCACCTGCATTTATGAAGGAAAGGGTGATACTGTGAGATGTTAGAAAGCATCCAACTACCATGGTCGATTCCATTAAGGATTATGTAGAAGCCATGAGCTCAAATGTCAAATTCATGTTAGAAGAGAATGATCATATAGCAAGGGACTTGCAAGCGGCCAAGAAGAGGGTAGGAAATATAGAAGAACCGTTATGTAATAGATGAGGAAAGTGATACTTGCTGAAGTATCGACTCTTGAGACCACCATGCAAAAATAGTATGCTGGATTTGTCACTATGCACAAGGCAGTTGTTCATCTATATGGTTTTTAGCAGCTATGCATGAATATTTCCAAAAATCTTAAGGACATACATGATGCTATTGCACACATATAGGAGTGGACAATGAGATATAAGGGAGCCCAGCTTTACTTGCATAAGATAATGAAGTTTATGGTATAGCTAGACAAAGCATGGATCAGGACGTTGATTTAAAACTATGAGAGACTATGTTCGCTCATCAATAATATTAAGGCTTCCTATGCACAATTGTTTAAGAGTCTAGATGTCATGGTGAGGATACACATGATCCCTTCAATTAGTTCCCTCACCTAATCCATTGAGAGGAGACAATTCCAGTTGGAGCTCGATAGGTACATGGAGTAGTTAATGCAAGAGGCCACCAACAATGAATTGCAAAAGCTAAGCATAGAAAACATGCAGAAGTACATTGGTGGCTCAGCCACACTGAGGAAAATGTTGTACATGCTTGAAGATGAGTTGGACAAAGGATCCAGGACCATATATCTAGATGCCATCGAGGAAAGAGTCTATTTCTAGAAAGACATCACTAAAAAATATGGGGACACCATAGCACAGTACCAAGATTGGTGTCAGTTCGTCACCGAAGATCATTAAGAGGGCGTTGCCAAGTTGGTCTTTCCCCAAGCTTCTGAGTCACAGTGTTTGTTTTGTTAGGTTGACTCTAGCCTATTTTGTCCCACATCAGTATATGTGGAAGTTTTATATTGTTTGTACATATATTGTGAGTGAAATTCCAAGTGTCATTAGTGGAATGTGAGCAATCACTATGTAATGTAAAGAGTTATTTGTAAAGGATTTGAAGAGTCATGAGGGTAGTCAAAGAGCCAAAGGGGAATGTAAATGGTCACCCCACCCTTTGTTATAAATAGAAACTCCTAACTCATAGAAGAGGCTTTTGGGAGCCAACATTTTGGCTAGGCTTAGGCTTAGAGAAGGCTTGGGAGTATTGTGAAGAGCCTTGGCTTCTCCACAATGTAGAGTGAGTAGATTTCCTTGAAGGAGTAGGCGGTGTTGATTGTAATGTTCCACTATTGGGGCTAGTATTTTCAATGGTGTATGTATGGATGGAAATTTCACTTAATAATATAACTGAGCCAACACGTTTTCATGCATATGTGGTTATTATAGTTCAAATGTTCTGGTTACTTTAGGAATGTATGTTGTTTAACTTACGCATTTTCTTATGAACTATTTTGTTTTCAATTGTATTAATCTTGTTCAAGGTGTGTTATTGGATTAACCCGTCACTTTGGTTTGTGGACTATTCCACTTACATCTTGTGATGTCATTATGCTCATATATTCCTTTCAGGTTGCGTACTATTACAGGCTTCTAAGGGACACACTTCCCTTACCCCTCCTTGTGTTAGAAACCTCATGCATCTCACTTGACTCACTACAAGGTCACACACTTGCTTCCAACCAAAGTCATTATACCTACCTTTGTCCGCTAATGTGGTCAAGGCACTACATTACTATCCACTGCTAGGACTCCTACTCCAAACAGTCTGAGGTCTAATTGAGACTTCTTATCGGTGAGATCCCCTTGAATGTTGGTCGGTATAGCACCATTAACATTTATGGCACTATAAGGAGGACCAGATGACAAGCTAAGCCCTCAAAGTCTATTTTAAATCTCTGCACATCATTCATGACTTATGTCAGAATCTCAACTCTGACATGTTTTTCTCATGCTCATGATTTCGAACTGTTGGAGGATGTCATCAATAACTTGTCATGTATTAAATATGATGGTGAAGCAAGAATAGCTTTGTTAAGACATGGTGTTGCCCTTTTAGGCTTTTGTGATAAGAATGAAGTCCCCTCGGATGACATTGCCTATGGTTTGTTTGCTTACACTTTCGAAAGGCGCGTTAAGAAATGGTGTCTCACATTGCCCACAATCTCTATTTACTCTTTTAATCACATGATTAGAGAGTTAGGTTGTGCTTTCTTTCATTTTGACCATAAAGTACTTAATAGAAAAATTTTGGAATTATGCAAAGAACCTAATGAATCTATTGTGCAATTTTGGTCAAACTTCCATAATATTTCTTTTCAATTCCCAAAAGATGAATTTAATTGGAAATTTCTAAGAGAAAGATTTTAGTATCTTCTTCACATATCTAAAAACCCACATGAGTTAGAATCATTCAAACCACTCCCAACATACCTCGGTGTTAGAGATTCCAAATCTAAGATGGATAAGGTTGTTGTCACAAGTGACCCTCCGTCCTCCTCTCATAAGACAACTCTATCTCCGTAGGACGAGGTGGGGGAAGCTGCGGACCAACCTATTGAAGTGTCACCTCCTCCCACCCCACCTACTCTAGATTTCTATGGAGATTTGGATTGCAACCCTGATGGTTGTCATGTGATCTCATTTTCTCAACCTTTGTTCTCTGGTTCTTTTGATCCTCCTGATTTTGGTGTGTCATGTTCATTTGTTTAGGATTCCACATGTGATGTTCACGAGGATCAAATTGTCAATGGAGTTGGTGTTAAGTAGCCAACCTACATTGGCATTTTTTATGAGTATGTATGGGAATATAAAGTAGAAGTTGTAGTGAAGGATGACCTCCTATTTTAGAGGCTACAACCACCCTCCAAATTTTTTCCTTAGATTTGTTTGGGAGCCTCCCAACCAACCTTTCACAACAACATGTCTTGCCTTCTTAAGTACACAAGCTTCAGTGATTTTCTTGCAGAATGACAACCTGTCCATGAGAGATTGTTTCATCCCCCTCATAGGTTTTTTCTCCAGACTTGGTCCAACTACAGGTTGAACAGCTCCCTCAAGGAATTGGACAATTTTGGAGGGGAACCAGCCTTCCCTCTAGAAATTATGTAATTCTTTCTGGTAGCCTGCTGGGCTCCAGAATTGCGCAATCTAGCGTGTCAACATTCATTGGAAAAACTATGGAATTCAGCTCAATAGGACTGCTCAGCACAAAACTTGTGCAATTTTGGGTAGAAGTCAGCTGCTCGGCCTAGAAATTGCATAATCCCTCTAGGAAAACTACTATCGCACAAATCCAACTAGGAAGCTTGTTCCTCTCAGAAATTGCTTAATACAGTCAGACATGCTTTCTTAAGAAAATTGCGAGGTCTGGCTCAGAACAGCTTGCTAGGCCCAAAAATTGCGAAATGCAATCATATAGGCTTCCATGAGAAAATTGAGAGGTATGACCCAGGAAAACTACTCGGCCTAGAAATTATGCAATCTTGGGAGACATTCACCTGTTCCTCCTAGAAATTGTGCAATCCCTGTGGAACAACAATCTCTGCTCAACCTAGAAACTATGCAAATTTCCATCCCAGGCTTGCAGACCGATGCATGTGCCTTCAGGTTGATCGGTTCCCTTTGGGATCAAGAAAAAATGATTTGCATGCATGGACTGCTTCTCCCAAGGCAACATGCAAAGGCATCCCTTTATTCAAGGATCTATTTTTTGCAGCTGGAGGTTACATGCAAGGATAATTTTAGGAACCTCCCACCAAGTGGCTCTTCCTAGATTGATGGCATGAATGTCACAAATTCAATTTTATCAAAACTCATGAACTGGATGCTACAGAGTTCATTCCTTGCATCGACCTTGCAGCTCTGACATCCCACATTACATCTGGGAGTTGTCAGCACATCATCTGTTTTGGGGTATGCTTTCTTTTCCTGTCTTTCATTGTGTTTCTGTCGCTTTTTGTGTTTCACTTTGTGTGAGTGTTTTCTGCTTAATTTCAGTGTGTGATTGCTGTTGTTTTGATATATGTTAGCTTGTAGAAGCACCATTTTAGTTTTCATTCACATCTCACTGTTATCGCGAGCATGACACTGTTTTGCATGGGCAATCGCCGTTACAGTGACTCACTTCACACACATGCATGCTTTCCCCATTTTTGGAATCCTACACTTGTTGTTTACATGAATGATCATTCATTCTTGTTTTCACTCGTCTCACCATGCATTCACACTTCTCCTATTTTTAGTCGCCCGTCGACTGGACTAGGTTTCCTTCACCCGGACCGTGCCTTTGCTTAGCTAGTAATGCACATTTCTACAAGCGAAGGCTCTACCTTCACTCCAAAAATTATGCAAGTCTAGCCAGGCACTAACCTCTAGGCTTGCATTGTGTAATTCGTGGAGGTAGTGTCCTATTGGTCCCAAAAACTACACGATGCAGTTTTCTGGTTGCATGTCATTGTTGACTAATATTACACATTGCACAATTTCAGTACTTAGCAGGCCATGCTCGACTGTGCATTTCAGAGTTTCAGTCCTTAGCATGCCAGGCTAGAGTATGGATTGTGTAGTTCCAGTAGTCAGCCATCCTCTTAACAACCCACACTATGCCTTGTGCAGTTTTGGCAGTCAGGCTCCCGATCTCCTGGTAGAAATTGTGCAACCTTCATGATCAATCACATAGGTATGTTGCAAGTCAGTTCTTAAGTTCGTTTTGGTTTTTGCCTGACAAATTGCTTGCCATGAGTGTTGTCTTGTCTCGAGGTATCGTAGGTGTTCATCTACCTCTCAGCAACACAAGTACAATGGTTTCAAGAGAGTAGAGTCAAAGACACCATTCAGAGCATGCTTGGGGATGCAGTCGACCAAGTGTCTATGAACTTTCCTACCCACGAAGACATCAAGTTGTTCGTAGACAAGGAAATCAAGATATGATGGGAGTAGCATCACAAAAGGGAGCACCATCAACAACATCTAAATGCATCATACCGGATGCAACGAACACAAGAGGAATGTTGTTGACAACGCAAAGGTGGAACAAAGTTGTAAGCTCAAGAAGATCCACTTACGATGAAAGAAACTTTGGAGACTCAGGCTATGAGGTGACGGTGTGACATGAAGATCGGAAAAAGGAAGAGAACAAAATAGAGAAGGAGTTGCATGTGTTGAGGCAGAAAATCAAGGGAGAATAGGAGTTGCATAAATGAGAGAATGAGTTGTAGCAAGAACAGGTATAGAAAGGGGCACAACATGCACTCATAGATGAAACTGTGCTCGTACAAGTTATAGATCCATCCCAACCACTGGGATGAAGTAGACAAGGGTATTAGTGTTGTTGATCACATGCAAGGGAATGCAACAACTTGCATGTCATTGTTCACATGCATGCAATCCCACCCATTTGGCACACTCACCGAGGAGAAGACAAGAAGAAAGTCCAACTAGACCTGAACATGTGTTTTGACAAGTCGATGCACATGGCCACCAGCACATGCTTGGAGATCAGCATAGACAATGCATCAACATGTTGTTGGTCCAGTCGCACCAGGACAACCATGCACATGCTATCAGACGAGTTGGAAAGAGGAGCCATATCAATGCACTTGGATGCAACGAAGGTAAGGGTTCGCTTCAACAAGATATCAAAATTGAGCGCATGGACAACCAAGCTTGGCATCAACTCACCACCTTCGACCATCACAAGTTTTTCAAAGATTTGGTCTCAGCACAATAGTCTGAGTGTTAGTGACGTCTTGAATGGCTTTCTCAAACCATTTTGTCTCACATGGGCACATGTGCATTATAATGTAACGTATTGTCAAGTGGAAGTTCAAGTGTCAGTAGTTGGATGTAACAATCATAGAGTAGATGAAGAGTCATGAGTATAGATGAACTGTCACAAAGGGGAATGTCAAGGGCCACCCCACCTTTTGCTATAAATAGTCCCTCATAACTCTTTGTAAAGGATTTTGGTTAGCCAAGCTTCGATAGGAGTATCTTAGATAAAGCTTGGACAATATTGTAACGTGCCTTGGCTTCTCCACTATGTAGAGCTAGTATATCTCTGTCGAGGAGCAAGTAGTTTTGGCTATAACATTCCACTATTGGAACTAGTGGTTGGACATGGATGTATTGTGTGACTAGAACTTACACTTCTTAATATAACAGAGCCAACATGCTTTCATGCATATGTTTTTATTGTAGTTGGACTATTCTGGTTGCTGTAGCAATGTATGTTATTTAACTTACACATTTGTGTATGAACTATTGTGTATGCAATTATATGAATTTGTTGCAGATGTGCTTCTGGTTTAAACATCACCTTAGATTGCTCGCTATCTTGCTTTCCAGTTGGTGATGCATCTTTTCTCGTGTGTTCCCTTCCAAGCCGACTACTATTAGATGTTTCCAAGGGGCACACTCACCTCACCCTTAGTGTGTTAGATCTTCTCATGCACCTTCCTTAACTAATCGCAGATATCACACCCTTAGTACTGATAGGGACATCTTACTTGCCTCTGTGTGAAATCATGATCAAGTCATTACCGTATGACCCACTATTGGGACTCCTACACCATACTGTCTGAGGTCTAATTGGGACTTCTTACCGGGGAGATCCCCTGACATTTTGGCATGTCCATCACCATAAACATTTTTGGCTCTAGAAGAAGGGCCAAATGACAAGCTGAGCCCTCATCATCTGTTTTGAGTATTCACACATCTGTCATGGAGTTAGTTATAGTTTTCCCTCCGAAATGTCTATCCAATGGACATATCTTTCACGTCGAGAGGGAGTTCTGGGATCACTTGTCACAAATCACATATGATGGTGAAGGAGAGGTGGCCAAGCTTGAGAATTTAGATGACTTCCGTGTGCTCATGGAGGGCATGAAAGAATTTAATGAAACAGAGGTATGTTCACTGCTCACACACACACTTCGTGACCACCCATCACAATGGTGTGGCACACTACCTCATAACTCTGTGCACTCATTCAAGAAGTGCACCGATCTAATTGAATATGTTTTCCACCATTTTTATCCTGAATTACTTGATAAAAAAATTCTAAAACAATGGAAGGCCCCACATGAATCACCTATGGAGTTTTCGAAGCGCTTCCATCTATTCATGTTTGAAGCCCTGAAAAGTCAGATGAAATTTCAGTATCTCATGGAAAAATTTGAATATTTCCTAATCCAATCTATCAATCCAAGAAGAAGTTCAACTTTAAAACTCACTCAACATACTTCAATGATGGAGCTACGCAATCACAGACAGACATGGTCACTGTCACAAGTGACTGTCCACTGTCCCCTCATGAAACAACTCCACCACCATAGAGTGATGTGGGACAACATGCACACACATTTGTTGAACCATCACGTCCTCCCGATATCGCTCTTTCCAATGTTCACGTAGACTTGGTTGTGAGTCTCACACCTCATCACATGTATTTTGTACCTCAACCTTTGTCCTCATATTTTGATCATCCTCCGTATTGCACTTTCTTGTGTTCTTCCATTCCAGACTTTACACCCATTTTGAATGAGGATCAATTTATCGATGGAGTTAGTGTTGTACAACCAACATGTGCTGGCATTCATGAAGATTATGACTAGGAGCTTGAACATCCACTGATAGTAGAGGACCATCCATGTCTGTCTGTACCTCCTTCATTTTTTCTTGATCTCCTTGGTGATCTTGCCATCCCAAAATATTCTTGTGTATTTCCGTCCATGAAAGCACCCATTTTTGATCATTCGCAAGACGCATCGGGTGTCAATCCATCATCTGACAATGGGGAGGACCAATCATTCTTTGAACACCCACTTTATTTTTCATCTATCCTTTTCAAAAATGCAAAGGATGAACATTCTTACATCTCATCTACCCCTCTGTGTGATTCATCGAATCATGAAGATGTTGATCAACATCCTGAATTTTCTGATCTTGGTTGTCGTGATATATTTACCTCATCATCTGATCACGATGTTGATTCACTCATTGTTTATCCATCTAAACCACTGGTCTATGATGATCCATCCATCAACAAAGTCGAAACCCCCAGACTGTCAAGGCACTTGAGCCTGAGTTGATGGTTATGTTAGGCCCTCACTGTCTTGAGTTTGGTTTCACTTCTAATCAAGAAATTGTTCAAACACCCAAGGCTCCTCATCGCTCATCTGTATGCAATCAAGAGTGATCCAAAACTCAAATTTCAATTCCTCCACTCAAGCTACACATTCCCGTCACTCATGCATTGGCTGAATTTACTCAGCAAGCATACTTGTGCAACATAAGTGGTCTACCTTCCTCACGTGTGCTTGCATGTCATAGTCAAGAGTGTCCGTGTGCTTAACATCTACATGTAGTGTCTTGGAGCATCATGGTATGTCCACGAATTACATGTCTTGCACTTTAACTCATTTTTGTTATGTAGACGCTTGTAAGCTCGGAGTGTGTTTGTCTTCATTGTTGTATCTTTCACATCTACTGGTTGCACAACTGTGTTGTTCACGAACCATACCTTCACCGACATGGGTCAACTAATGTGTTGGTGGCTACATTGGAAGTATCACTTCACATGAGATGACCCATGCACTATCAACCTAGGAGTAGGAGTTAATTTTTGAGTTGTTTTCTTGCCTGCATGTTTGCTTCTTTGTTTATGTGTTTGTTTGTTTGCTTTTTTGTTTTCTTACTCACATTTCTTTCACATTTACTTTTGTTGCTTGCTTTTATTTTTGGTTTGTTTGCTTGTTATCGTCCATAGGTTAGTTTTGCATGGACCGTGTATGACTATTGAAACAAGATGGGTAAAGCACAAGAGGCCTTGTGCAGCTATCACTACTTGGTTATCTGTCATCCTGCCTCTATATGAAGAAATTTTTACTTTTGGTCCATGATACATTGATGGAAAGTACATACTATTCAATGTGAACTTTGGTGAAAACACAATGCTTGTGTGCTAACTAGTGTCACCTACTCTAGTCGGTTGTTTTTGGGTTAACCCTTGTCAGCTTAGTCAAGTAGGGTAAGGTGAGGGGGAAAACCTTAATAGGCATGTCAGTGGTATATAATAAACTACTTATTTGAAGGAACAACCTCTTCTACTCTCAATAAGTCAGGATCCCTCTTTTGCCTCTGAAATGAATAAGTGTTATGCACAATTATGAAAAAATGAAAAAATGAAAAATGAATAAGGCGAAAGAAGAGAAAGGCTTCCTGCACAGAGAGGTGATGCAAGAAACTTTGTTAGGGTACTGACCAGGCTCGCTGGCAGTGGAGCAATGCTTGAGTTCCTGCGTGACTCTATCGGGGTACTGTCCAGGCCTGCTGGAAGCGGAGCAACACCAGAGATGAAACTAAGCCTCTGATGACTATACTGCTTGTGTACCAATATAACCCTCAACCCAAATAAAAAAAAATGTGTTGGCTTGGAATGTGTGTCAATCGACCAAGATCTTGGCAGATGCTACATCTTACGATCAAGCAAGTGTGGAAACCAAGATGAACTAAGCACTGAGGAATACTTCTGGAGGTGTTACACCAGCTTTTCATGAACAAGGTCCATTTAGAGAGTTGGAGTTCTAACAATGTGTCGCTAAGTGTTGTATTGGCTACAATGCCCTCCAAAATTTTTCCTTAGCTTCTTTTTGGAGCCTCCCTACCAAACTTTCACAATAGCATGTCTTGCCTTGTTAGGTACACAAGATTCAGTGATTTTCTTACAGAATGACATCCTTTCCATGAAAGTTTGTTGCATCCCCCTCATAGGTTGTTTCTCTGGACTTGGTCCAGTTGCGGGGTGAGTAGCTCCCTCAAGAAATTATATAATTCTGGAGGGGAACCAACCTTCCCTCCAAAAATTGCGCAATTCTATTTGGAATTATGTTGGGCTCCATAATTATGCAATCCTTCCTGTCAACCTTCATTGGGAAAATTATGCAACTCAGCCCAATAGGACTGTTCAGCCCAGAATTTGCGCAATTATGGGAAATAGTTAGTTGTTGAGCCCATAAATTGCACAATCCCTCTGGGAAAGCTAACCTAGCAGCTAGCATAAATTGCACAAATCCAGCCAAGCAGCCCACTCCTATCAGAAATTGAGCAATACAGTCAGAAATGCTTCCTTGAGAAAATTGTGAGGTCTGGTTCATGATAGCTTGTTGCACATAGAAATTGCTTAATGTAGTTAGACAGGCTTCCTTGAGAAAATTGTGAGGTCTGACCTAGGTCAGCTGCTCAACCTAGAAAATACGCAATCCTGGAAGACAATCACCTGTTCCTCCCAGAAATTGTGCAATCACTCTGGAACAACTATCACTGCTCAACCCAGAAACTGCACAGATTTCCATCCTAAGCTCGCAGACCGATGCATGTGTCTTTAGGTTGACCGGTTCCCTCCGAGACTGAGCAAAATTGATTTGCTTTCATGGACTACTTCTCCCAAGGCATCATGCAAAGACATCCCTTGATTTAGGGATCTATTTTTAGCAGCTAAAGTTTACATGCAAGGATCATTTCAGGATCCTCCCACGAAGTGTCACTCTTCCTAGATTTGTGTCATGCACGTCACAACTTCGATTTTATCAAAACTCATGAACCAAATGTTGTAGAGCTCACTCCTCACATTGACCTTGCAGCTCTGACATCCCACATTACATCTAGGAGTCGTCGAAACATTCATCTCTTCTATTTTTGGGTAGGCCTACTTTTCATGTCTTGCATTGCGTTTCTATTGCTTTTTTTGTTTCGCTTTGTGTGAGTGTTTTATGATTGATTTGAGTGTGTTCTTTCTATCATTTTGATCTATGTTAGCTTGGAGAAGCACTATTTTAGTTTCATTTGCATCTCACTGTTGTCACATGCATGAAACTATTTTGTATAGGCGATTTCCGTTGTGGCAACTCGTTTCACACACATGCATGCTTTCCCCATTGTTAGAATCTTGCACTTGTTGTTTGCATGAATGATCATTCACCCTTGTTTGCACTCATCTCATCATGCATTCACACTTCTCAGGTTTTCAGTTGCCCGTCGACCGGACTGGGTTGCCTTGGCACAGACCATGCCTTGCATGGCTAGCAATGCATATTTCCGGAAGTGAAGGCTATGTCTTCCCTCTAGAAATTGTGCAAGGCTAGCCAGGCATAGACCTCCAAGCTTGCATTGCACAATTCTTAGAGGCAGTGTCTTGTTGGCCCCAGAAACTGTGCAATGTAGTTTGTTGGCTGGATGTCACTACTGACTGAAATTGCACATTGTGTAGTTTTAGTCCTCAACAGACTAGGCTATACTATACATTGCATAGTTCCAACAATTAATCAGCCTCTTGACATCCCAGCTATGCCTTCCGTAGTTTTGGCAATCAGTCTCCCAAACTCCCAACGAAAATTACACAACCTTCATGATCAATCACACAAGTATATTGCAAGTCAGTTCTCAAGTTCATGTTGGTTTTCGATTGAAAAATTTCTTGTTGTGAGTGTTTCAATCTCTCCAAGTATTGTAGGTGTTCATATGCCTCTCAGATGCATAGGTATAATGGTTTTAGGAGAGCAGAGTCAAAGACACCGTTTAGAGCATACTTAGGGATGCAGTTGATCAAGTGTCTATGAACTTGCCTACCCACGAAGACATCAAGTTGTTCGTAGACAAAGACATCAAGATATGATGGTAGCAACATCACAGCAAGCAACACCATCAACAATAGCTAAAGGTAGCATACCGGATGCAACAAATGGAAGAGAAAGGTTGTTGACAACACAAAGCTGGAACAAATTTGCAAGCTTAAGTAGATCCACTTGTGATGAAAGCAACTTGGAGACTCAAGCTATGAGGTGATGGTGCGAAAATAAGATCATGCAAAGGCAAATAATGGAATAGAGAAGGAGCTTCATGTGTTGAAGTAGAAAATAAAGGGATAACAGGAGCTGCATAGATGAGAGAATGAGTTGTAGCAGGAAAAGGTACAACAGGGGGTGCAACATGCACTCACAGATGAAACTGCACCTGTATAAGTTATAGATCCATCCCAGCTGCTGGCACGGAGCAGACAAGGTGAGAAGTGTTGTTGATCACATGCAAGGAAATGCAACAACATGCATGTCATTCTGTGCACGGATGCGATCCCACCCATTTGGAACACTCATTGAGGCAAAGACAAGAATCAATTCCAACTGGAGTTGAACATGTATTTTGACAAGTCGATGCGTACCACCACCAACACATGCTTGGAGATCAACATAGACACTATGCATCAACATGTTGTCGGTCTGGTCACACCAGGACGACCATGTGCATGCTATCAGAAGAGTTGGACAGAGGAGCCATATCAGTGCACCTGGATGCAACGAAGGCAAGATTTCAGTTCAACAATATGTCACCATTGAGCACATGGACACCATCACGGACAACCAAGCTTGGCATCATCTCACCACCTTTGACCATCATAAGCATGTCAAAGAGTTGGTCTCACCACAATGGTTTGAGTGTCAGTGATGTCTTGCATGGCCTTTTGAATCCATTTTGTCTCACATGGGCACATGTGCATTGTAATGTCACGTCTTGTCAAGTGGAAGTTGAAGTGTCAATAGTTGGATGTAACAATCATAGAGTAGATGAAGAGTCATGAGGGTATATGAACTATAACAAAGGAAAATGTCAAGGGCCACCCCACCCTTTGCTATAAATAGTCTCTCATAACTCTTTGTAAAGTCTTTTTGTTAACCAAGCTTCGATAGGAGTATGTTAGACAAATCTTAGACAGTATTGTAATGCACCTTCGCTTCTCCACTATGCAGAGCTAGTATATCTCTTTGGAGGAGTAGGCGGTTGTGGTTGTAACATTCCACTATTGGAACTAGTGGTTGGACATGGATGTATTGTATGGCTGGAACTTACGCTTCTTAATATAACAAAGCCAACACGGTTTCATGCATATGTTATTATTGTAGTTGGACTATTCTAGTTGTTGTAGCAATGTATGTTATTTAACTTACGCATTTGTGTATGAACTGTTTTTAATTGCAATTGTATGAATCTTGTTGCATATGTGCTATTGGTTTAAAAATCACTTTGGATTACTCGCTATCTTGCTTTCCTGCTGGTGATGCATCTTTTCTTGTTTGTTCCCTTCCAAGCCGAGTACTATTACAGGTTTCCAAGGGGCACACTCACCTCACCCTCAATGTGTTAGAGCCTCTCATGCACCTTCCTTGACTAATCATAGTTGTCACACCCTTTCTACCAACAGGGACATCCTACTTGCCTCTGTGTGAAATCGCAGTCAAGGAATTACCATAGGACCCACTGTTGGGACTCCTACACCAAATGTTTTGAGGTCTAATTGGGACTTCTTATCAGGGATATCACCTAACACGTAGGCAGGTCTAGCACCATCAACACCTCCTTTTGTTCGCACCTCATTTTCTCTATCCTAACATCTTATGTGACTCTGCCACTTTTGATTTGTCATGTGAGAATTCATTCCTGGATGTTTCTACTTCCAATCATTCACAAAACACGTAGGATGTCTGTCCATCATTTGATCATGAAGAGGAAAAAAACTCTCTTTCCAAATCCACTTGACCTCTCATATTTTATTTCTTGAAATTCAGAGGGTGAAATATTTTTTTTTCATCAACCCCTCTATATGATTCGTCAAATCATGAGGATGTCAATGTACATATCGAATTTTATGTTCATGGTTGTCCTAATATTTTTACTCATTCATTTGATCATGATTCTAATTCACTTTCTATTGATCTTTCTAAGCCACAGGGCTTTGATTATCTACCTACCGATGAAGTAGAAACCCCTCAAGTTATCGAGGCACTTCAGCCCAAGATGATGGTTATGTGAGCTTCTCATATCCTTGAGGTTAGTTCTACTCCTGATTAGAAATATGTTGAATCACCCTAGGCTCCTCATCACTCTCTTGTTCACATTGAAAATCAATCTGATCTATAGTTTTCACATTCTCCACCAGACTCACATGATCATTTCGCTCATGCATTGGAGGAGTCATACATAGCAAGCACTGTTGTAAAACGAAAGTTTTGTTCTTTTTGCATGTTTTCTCATTTGTCAAGGTTGAAAGTGTGTACATGCTTGTCTTCTACGCGGAATGTGATACAACACCATGATACATCTAAAGAGTGTATTTCATGTGTTTTTAATCTTTTCTTTTCTATGGACACATTCAAAATTTGATTGTGTTGGTTTTCATTGAATTATCTTTCTTGTTTTTTGGTTTTCCTTAATATGTTTCTTGTGATTCATGCCATCACTTACATGGGCCAACCAATGTGTTGATGGCTGCATTGGAAGAATCACTTCACGTGAGTAGGCCCATGTGCTATTTAGCTTAGCAGTAGTAGTGTTTTCTTTCCTTTTTTTATTTTTCTTTCTTGTTTTTCTTTTTCTTACTTTATTTTTCTTTCGTTTTATTTCTCTCCTTTGCCTGTTTTCTTGCTTGTTTGTTTATGCACATGTAGGATTAGCTTTCCCATGAAACCATGTTTGGATTTTGAGACAAGTAGGGTGAAATACAAGTGGACTTGTACAACTATCAATGTTTGGTTATTTTCCTACTTCCTCTCTTTATGAATATCTTGCATTGCTTTTAGTCGATGATTCCATGATGGAAAATATGTTCCTTTTAGAGTGAGTCTTGGTGAAATTACAACTTCTACTTTAACTAGTACCATCTACTCCAATCGATTTTCTATATTCGGTTAACCCTTTTCAACTTAGTCAAGTAGAGCAAGGTGAGGGGGAAAACCTTAAAAAGTATGTCATAGATATATATAAACATCCTTCTCTGAAGGGACAACCTCTTCTACTCTCAATAACTTGAGATCCCTCTTTTTCCTCATGAAATAACTAAGTGCCTATGCATAGTTCTTTGAAAAACTAAAATGAAAAAATAAAATAAAGGTTAAAGAAGAGATAGGCTTCCTATGCAAAGAGGTGAAGCAAGTAACTATGTTGGGGTACTATCCAGGCTCACTGGCAGCAAAGCAATTCTTGTGTTCCTGAAGTGACTCTGTTGGGGTACTGTCCAGGCCTACTGGTAGTGGAGCAACACAAGAGATGAAACTAAAACTCTAATAGACTATATTACTTGTGCATGAACATACCCCTCATCCCTAATCGAAACAACTTAGTTGACTTGGCTTGGTATGTGTGTTTAAGATAAAAGAGAATGGTAGGGACTATATATTTAACTCAAACTAGTGAGGAAGCCATGACGATCAAAGAATCAAACAATAATTTGGGAAGAGTGAGACTCAATTTACATGAGACAAGGTCCATATAGAGAGATGGAGTTCTACCATTGTGTTTCCAATGTTGTAGTGGCTACAACCACCCTCCAAATTTCTCCTACGCTTCATTTTGGAGCCTCCATACTAAAATACTAGCATCTTATCTCACACTAACCCAGGTACTTGTGATTTCATTGAGTTTTATCCTTTTCTCTATATCTTTTATTTTCTTACTTGCTTTATTGTCTAACCACAAGCTGACCTCTTCACTTGGTTGCAATTTGGTTCTAGGCTTGCCTTAGTGAGCTGGGAAATCCTTGAGTGAAATGAGCCTTGCTCTCAAGAAATGCACACTTCAAGCCAACAATGAGCTTTGGCTCCAGAATTGTGTAGACCCAACTGGTAGCCTTCTTTCTGCTAGGAAACTGTGTAGAGAATGAGAGGCATCCAAAGTCACTCAGCCCATGAATTGCATAGAAGCATTCCCTTAGTAGTTGCTCCATGAATGTTTTAGTGAGTTTCCCAGTTCTCCCCAGAACTAAACAATCTCTCCGTGCATGCATGGAAACCTTTCCTGAAAAAAGAAAAAAAGAAAAAAGTGAAAAAGCATCCCTAAAAAATAGGGATCTATTTTTAGCAAGCAGAGTTACACTTGAGCTATTTTTTGAAACAACCACCATGTGTTGCCTTTTCCTATATTTTTGGTCTTCGCATCATAAACCCTAAATTGACCAATTCTATTTAATGGACGTTGTTAGAGCTAATTTTCACATTTGATCTTGGAGCTCTGGCATTCCCAAGGAGATCTATGAACCTTCAGCACAGTCGTCGCAGCTTTTCTAGGTAAGTCTTGTCTTTCTAATCTTTTGCTGCTTTTTCTGTTGCTTTTGTTTCCTTGGTTTGTGAGAGTGTTGTTTTACTCATTTTATTGAACAACCACTGACATTTTAATTTTTTTTTATCTTGTAAAAATGTTGTTTTAAGGTTTTCATTATCTTTCCAAGTGTCGCATGTATAACCCAATTTTTGCACTAGTGATGGTCGTTGCAGTGACTCTTTCCATAAGCTTCATCGTTCTTCAATGTGATTGATTCCTACACAAATCATCATTCACTCATATTGTACCAACCATCACTTACACTTATAGATCTTCTCATTTTCATGTTTCCCTTGGTAACATATAGGCTTCCTTGGCCTAGATCTAGCTCTTCCTGACATGCACTGCGCATTTATGGATCTCGAGGCTCTTCCTTGGCTCAAGGAATTTCATAGAGACTACCAAGGACTTCCTCCAACAATGCACTACGTAGTTCGAGGAGCCAGACATGAAGCCTTAGCCACTAGGATTGCACAATGTGCAATCCCTACCAGCACAAGCCAGACTGAACTATGGAATGCGCAGTTCCAATCCACATCACCTCCCCACTGGCAGTTGGGAGTGCACAATGCATAGATCTAGCTTCCAATCACTCACGTCTGAGAGCCAAAATTATGTAATCCTTCATAGCAGTTACCTAGTTTGTTGCTTGGTTTGTTCTTGAAGTGATTTTGATTTCAAGCTAACATTTTCATGCCATGAGTGTCCTCTTTATCTCTAGTTGCAACAGTTGTTGAGAAGCTCTTCAACATTATAGGCAACATGGCTTCCAACAAAGCTTCATCAAAGGATAATATCGAGAGTAGCACTGGAGATGTAGTCGAACATATGTCAAGGAACTTGTGAGTCTATGCAAACACACAGTTGTTCAGACAGAAGGACATGAAGATAACATGGTAGTAAATGAAGGATATCTTTGCAGGGAACTTCAAGGAAGGTCTAAAAGATCGACAAGTCTATGTCAATATTCACTGGCCAGGCTTATATAAGGTTGCGTGCAGGTAGCCTGCCTTCCTATGTGCAAACATAATTAACTTTATTGTCTCACATACTGATCTCAAGATGATGAAATTGAGCAATGCTAGTGGATCACATCTTGCTACCTTCAGGATGGAAAACTATCATTAGATGTATCACTTACCATAGTCAGTGAACTACATGGATGCACTTTTCTATGCCCCCAAAATAAATGTGAACACTAGAGACATCATAAAATGATGGGTGAAAGAGTTGTCATAGTTTAGATCGATGCCCAATCATGTTTACAAGACTAAGTCACTTAGAAAGGCCTACCGACTCTTGATCATCTTTGCATGTTGATTATACGGTCAAGAGAGCATGGAGACCCTTCTGCAAAATGGGGTGGTTGTGTTGGACTAGTTTTCAAACGATGGAAGGTCATTCAATTGGTCAGATATGTTGGCTCATAAGCTAAAAGTGCATGTGGTTAATGCCTAGAATCCATCCAAGGATGAGAAAGAAAGATTTGATATGTCTGCATACTCACTCGATGCAATATGTGCCCAACAATTGTATCCTGGCATGGGTTGGATAAGGACACCATTAGAGACTACTGTGAATATTTATTGCAAGTTTCTTTCTGAATGCATCTATTGAGGAGTCATGGCGAGGCTAGCTCACCATTTCACCATCCTAGTTTACAAGTTGATCATTAAGTGGGATCCACCTTGGATGTACCAAGAAGAAATGGAGGCAATACTTAACATTTCAGATTGGTATGCCTTACCAGGTGGCACATTCATTAGGATGTTTGGCAGAGATAAGCCTCTGCATTTGCTACTAAGGTTTGCCATGAATAATTTGATCATGCAAGAGGTTGCATATCACATATCCACATGGTTATCAACAAAGCTACATAGAAGGAAGAAGGCACCATGGTATTCTATTCCTTTGCGTATTGGATTGTAAGAGATCAAGAACTTGAAGGATGGGATGTCGAGGCCAAGGACACAAAAAAGTTTGAGTTTCATACCAAGGACTACAATCTGTATGATCCCCGCTGTATATGAAATAACCATTAAGTGAAGGTGTATTATCCATGGATCCACGAGACATTTCATTGGGTGGAGGAATATCCTTAAAGGTACTGTTACAACTCCTCCAAGGTTAATGAACCAATTTTTGGGGAAATTAATTGCTTAATAAAAGCACAACTAATCACCTAGACATTAATTATCAACCCGAGGAGCGTCTTTTTTATTTCAAGGCAATCAGAAAAATATATGCATAAAAAATACCAATAGTTAACACTGGTTCTATATGATTGTGTTCTATACTATCAAACTCATTCAACAAGAAATAAAATGCAAGACTTGAATAATAAAACTAAAATTAAAAAGAAGAAAGTAAATGATAGGAAAAACAATTATGCAAATCACACAACTTGAATCATTGCTAAATTAAACCACACATTGCTGGATTAGAAATTTAATCTATTTCACTCAACATAATTCAAATGCTAATCTAAAGTAGTAAATTAAATGAAATCTATAAATTGGATGAAATGAAAAATCTGGAAAATGCATCAAACAACAAACTAGTTAAAAGAAAGGAAAACTACTTTAAGGAATGAAAATTGAAATTCAAATAAACAGACACATAATTACACTAATTTACATGTTCAAGGAAGTACCTCGTCTAAGGTAGTGGGCCCAACTATCCAAGACTCAGTTCTGCCTTGAGAAATAACTCAGATTAGATTACAGATAACAGATGTAGAACTTAGTGGATAACTTCATTAAAATATATGAGAGAAATAATTACAGCATAATGAAGTTCTTAAATTTCCCTGAATTCAAAAATTGTTCATCTCCCATCTCTCATCTCTTATCTCTTCTCCTACATCCTATCTAATATTTGTCCATCTCCTATCCCCTAATTATCCCCCAATTATTCCCCACTCTTTGATCTCTGTTTTCATTTAAATACACTAAGAGCAAAGGGAAGTTACAACTAAGTTGATTATAGAATGATTTCCATTAAAATTTTGGATTGATTACATAATCTCAATAAAAAAGATCATGCCTGAAAGATATTCCCATCATGATTCAGTTGGAACAAGTCGAATCTCGTATTCCAACTGGGAGAATTTGGAAAATGGCCACAACAACAAATATGAGAAAATCACCTTCATATAACCTTATATTTCTCTCAATCCAAGCTGAATACTGGACAACAACTAATTTAAAAAATGATTTGGTCCATTCTACACAAAACCCATGTCTCGGAATTTCAAGATTCATCTTCATTTTCCTGAAATGTCCAATGCAAAATGGTCACTTCTTATCCCAATGAATTTCTAAGTTGGAATATTTGATTATGAGTTGGAAATCAAATTTGCAATCTGGAAAAGGTCTTGGAGGCTAAAATCGAGTGATTTTATAAAAAAATCATTAATAAACCATCATTGGAAAAATAATGCATAATAATTTTCAATATATTATAAATAAAGGAGAAGAAATAGTATTTATCCATAAGAGCATAAATAATTATAAAATGGAATTATATGATAAATTATGATAAATGACCTAATACAGAATGGTAGAAATGGATGAAATAGACATTAAAAAGTGATAATAATAATGAAAAATTAGTGGCCCAACACTGGTCAGTGTGGCTATAAAATGGAAAAATGCACTACAGGCAACAACACTGCAGGAAGCAACAATGACAACAGCAATAAGCAACAAACCAGCAGGGGATAAAGGCAAGAGGAAGATTACTGAGAATGCAGAGGATGAGAAAAGTTATAAGTTCAAAGAATATCCTTTCATTGAGAAAGCAGCTTTGGTAGTGGATGAAAAGAGACGACAACGCATAAAGAGAGAAGAGTGAAGGAAGAGAGAAAAGCAAAGGTTGGAGGAAGCAAAAAGGAAGTTGCAGGAAATAGAGAAGAAGTTGAAATAAGTGTAGGAGATGAGAAGGAGAGAAAGGGAAGATAAGCAGAAACAAGAACAAGAGGAATGAAAAGACGCAATGACAAAGAAAATTGCACCAATATAGGTTGAAGAGTCAAAACAACCAGCAAATGAAGAAGAGGGTGAGCGTTACAGGATCAGGAAATTTCTCAGCGGATTGAATAAATGGTTGAAGAGATGGACACAGAGTTGGCACAGGGGCTGTAGGACCAAGATACCAACCTCATGCCAAGATCATCTGAGGTCACCCCAAAATCTCCACCACATCCAATATCAGAACCAGTCCCGAGCAAGCAAGGAGAGGTTGTCCTCCTTGATGATGATCCAGTGATGGATGTGTATAATATATCCTTTGATGATTTGTAGAAAAAGATTGTACATGCACAGAGAAAGCATTTCCATCATGATCACGCATCACCTGCATTTATGAATGAAAGGGTGATACTATCAGATGTCAGAAAGCATCCAACTACAATGGTTGATTCCATTAAGGCTTATGCAGAAGCCACAAGCTCAAATTTTAAGCTCTTGGTAGTAGAGAATGATCAGATGGAAAAGGAATTGCAACCGGCCAGGTAGAGGGTAGAAAATCCGCAAGATCTGCTATGATAGAGATGAGGAAAGTGATACTTACTGAAGTATTGACTCTTGACACTACCATGCAGAAACTTTATGATGGATTTTTCACTTTGCACAAGGCAGTTGCCCATCTATATGGTTTTCAGCAATGGTGCATGAAGATTACCCAAACTCTCAAGGAAATACATGCTTCTATTGTGCATGTATAGGAATGGACAATTAGATACAAGGGAGCCATTCTTTACTTGTATAAGATAATGAAACCGCAAGCGGAGCCAAACAAAGCATAGAACTATATGTTGATTTGAAACTATGAGAAGCTCCTTCTTCTCATCAACAACATTGAGGCTTCCTATGTATAGTTGTTAATGCGAGAGGCCACCAATGATGGCTTGCAACTAACCAGAGAAAACATGCAAAAGTACATTGTCAGTCTAGTGACACTGAGGACAATGTTGCCCATGCTTCAATATGAGTTAGACAAAGGCTCTAGGACCATATATCTAGATGCCATGGAGGCAAAAGTCTGTTTCCAAAAAGACATCACCAAACAATATGGGGACACCATAGCATAGTACCAAGCTTGGTATCAATTCGTCACCGAAGATCATTTAGAGGATGTTGCCAAGTTGGTCTTTCCCCAAACTTCTGAGTCATAGTGTTTGTCATGTTAGGCTAACTCTAGAATATTTTGTCCCACATGGGTATATGTGGAAGTTGTATATTGTTTGTAAATATATTGTAAATGAAATTCCAAGTGTCATTAGTTCAATGTGAATAGTCGCTATGTAAAGAGTGATTTTCAAAGGAGTTGAAGATTCATGAGGCTAGTCAAAGAATCAAAGGGGAATCTCAAGGGTCACCCCACCCTTTGTTATAAATAGAAACTCATAACTCATAGAAGAGGCTTTTGGGAGCCAAGTTTTTGGCTAGGCTTAAGATTAGAGAAGGCTTGGGAGTATTTTGACGAGCCTTGGCTTCTTCACAACAGAGAGTGAGTACACTTTTTTGGAGGAGCAGATGGTGTTGACTGTAATGTTGTAGTATTGGCGCTAGTAGTTGTCAATGGTGTATGTATGGACGGAACTTTCAATTAATAATATAACTAAGATAACATGTTTTCATGCATATATTGTTATTGTAGTTCGACTATTCTAGTTACTTTAGAAATGTATTTTGTTTAACTTACACATTTTCTTATGAACTATTTTTTTTGCAATTGTATGAATCTTGTTGAAGGCATGCTGTTGGATTATCCTTCCACTTTGGTTTGTGGACTATTCCACTTCCAGCTTGTGATGTCATTCCGCTTGTGTTCCTCTCAAGGTGCTTACTATTACAGGCTTCTAACGGGCACACTTCATTTTCCCCTCTATTTGTTATAACCCCCATGAATCTCACTTGACTGGATGCAAGGTCACACACTTTATTTGGACCAAAGTCATCATACTTACCTCTACCCGCTACTGTGGTCAAGGTACTACATTACCACCCACTGTTGGGACTCCTACTCCAAATGTTCTGAGGTCTAGTTGAGACTTCTTAACAGGGAGATCCCCTTGAATGTTCGTGGGTCCACCACCATCAACAACACCACAATAATACCACACATCCAAAACCATACTCACCCTAAGAAGCAACCTTGCTTCCAGTGTCTTATCCATGCTTGTCTCAGCATTTTGCAGATCACACTGCTTTCATTTTGCTGATGTATCCCTCGGCCTAGCATGTCCATAACATAAACATACTATAATAACATAAGATCAATTCATATCCACATGATATTGACCTCATAGATTTTTCCCATTTGATTCCTCATGAACCAAGAACCTCTTCATGTCATTCATGTATGTAGGCAATCATTCCTTCACAAGAATGATTCCTAATGACGATGTCAAACATCAACATATATACATGCATACATATACATGTAAATATTAGCATTAAACAACAATGATCATGTAAAACAATGACATACATACATATATACATACATACATACATACATACATATACAAACATCAATATAATCACGATCATAACATAATTACTAGATAGCATAAGGTCAAGGTTAAAAGAACTCCCTTTCTTGTGCACATGATACACAACATTGATAACAATCGTTCCTAACATATCCAAGGCATCTGACAGCTCAGATCCATTTACTTCACCTTTCCTGTTAACTTTCTCATGTTTTTCATGCCACCATCCATTTCTACTAATGTACCCAACCAAATTAGCTGATTCTCATACTTGTTTGGTCAATTTAATTTTCTTAAATTGCAAGCATAAATTATCTACTAGAGTTAGTAAACTTATGAAGTGCAAGTGTACTATATATTCTAGAAGCCTTTATTTCAGTTTGTAAAATGACAGTTATATTTGCTTTGGAGATTTTCGTTGTTATCTAGCTTCCTATTAGATTAGAGTTAGATTTCTACAAATTAATGAGTGGAAGTTCAGTTATTGTTAAAATGATCTACCAGGTCATATCTATATTGAGTATCATTCTAAAACATATTATGTTAATCATGCTAAAATTATGAACCTATCCTAAACACCTTATTGCTATAAAACAGAGTATTGAAATTCAAATGATTCTAAGAGCAAGAAAAGTTGTCTGCAAAGTATATGCAAATTCTGATTCTAAAAAGCATGAAGGTAATCTTCTAACACTGAATACGGAGTATATACAAGTTATGATTCTAAAATCATGAAAAAAATATTTTAACATTGGTTGTAATCAAGCAAAAAACATTGAAGAAACTAAACCATTAAACAACTGTGAAGAAATTCAAGTGCAAATGAAATAATGAGATTTAACTGAGTTATAACGAAATGATGAAATAGTGAAGTAAGGAAACTAAGCTACAATGAAATGACAATGCGATAACAGAAAGCGATAAAATGAAATAAACTAAACCTCGACTGTCTGCAAGGGCCCTTCGCATACAATAGGTGTAAATCACGCTCACGCTGTCCTTTTTTTCGGTAAATCTATTCTATTCTATTATATACAGGAAAACATTACATTCACAGAGTCAGTTTGCCCAAGGCCAACTGTGGCTCTTTGGACCAGGATTTCTCAGTACAAAACCAGCCCTCGCAGGGGCAGCGCAACTAGACAGAACTACCCACACAGGGGCATTGTAAAACGACAGTGGATCCAGGCCAAACAAAATCATCCCACGCAGGGGCTTCAGAGCAAAAAGGTATATCCCACGCAGGGGCATCAAAAGACTTTCATCGAATTCCCTTACAGGCCATACAAACTTAGCAAGAGTAGACATAGACATAGACATAAACCATAAAAGACATAAGACATAGACATAAACCAAAACAGGACCTGAGAAGTTATGGAGGAAGAGAGATTGAACCAGTGGAAGGCTATTCCTCTGGCTTCTCCTCGACCATCCTGCACCAATCATACTTCTCTCGTTCTTCTGCCATGGGGAAGGAGTCCCAATCTTCGGCAATGTTCTCCTTGGAAGTCGATGCCTTCTGAGCATGAGGGCGATTAGGAGCTTGCTCGGGCGCCCCCACTGGTCTCTTCTCGTCATCTTCTGAGATTCCACCTGGGAGCTTCTCCATACTGCGTGGACCTCCTTCACCGTCCTGAGTTTCCTCGAGGAATAGAACCGAAACGTGTGCATTAATGCGGGGTTTATCCATCAAGCTGCCGAAGGTGAAGATGGCGGTGCCGAATGCAGGTAAAGGAACCGTATCAGAATTTGGGCTACTCGCGTCCATGAATTGGCTTGCCTGGAGGGGATTGGCCTTAGCCCTTCCATGGCAGTGACAGCGGCAACAATGAAGATGGGGCTCTGTGACTGGAGGACGAGAAGACCCTCCTCGAGCAGAACCTCGACGATTGAGCAATCTTTGTCGGGGTCTGACCATCTTTGCAGGAGCACCGGGGGCTTGGAGTTATGCTGAGACAGAGGACCTTCCCAGCTTGAAACAGCACCCAGCAGAATTGAAGCGGCGCCCCACAGACTTGGGACGACACCCAACAGACCAGAGACAGCAGCCAATAGATTTTCCGGGCTTGAGACAGCCCCCAACAACTTGGAAGTAGGCTTTAACAAAAAGAGCTGTAGCCTGGATGAAAATATTGTATGCAGGAACCTGAACTTCGTGACCCAAGCACTGAGCATGAACCTACTCAAATCCATCTCCCTTTTTAAGAATTCCAACATTCCCTCGAGACCTGTTCTCCATAACTGCGATTTACAGTCGCACCAATTAACCGGACACTGCATTGAATAACCTCCGCTTTCATCTGTGCACTTATTCCTCGACGACGAGAAATGAATTGAATGCCAAGCTTATGCTCGAGGAAGCACATGGCTGGCATGTGGCTCCTCACTGCCACTCGTTCTTTCACCCGCATCCGGGGTAGCTGCATCACATTGGACCAGGCTAGCGCATTCCTGAGCCTGGACATTATTTGGTATTATGGTGGTATTTCCAGTGAGAAGGGTATTGTCGTTTTCCACTCCTATATTGGCCAAGAGGTCAGCAACCTTGTTACCTTCCCTTTTTATATGATTGAAAGAGATGGCTCTATTGCTGCGAAGTGATTGTTGAATAGCCTCCAGCCTTGCTTTGAGCCTCCAGCTAGTGGCAATTTTCCTTGCTTGAGATCCATTCTGGAGGCGCTTGGCCATGTTAATGAGAATATGGGAGTCTCCTTCCACGGCCAGGGGTTGAAGGTTGAGATTCCAAGCGAGAGTAAGCCCTTGCCAAAGTCCCTCTAACTCAGCTGAGTTTTTAGTATCCCATCTTATGTTTCCAAAGTATATCTGCATGGGAGTGCCTTCATGATTTCTTAAAATTCCCCCAAAACCGGCTATTCCAGGATTGCCTTTGGAGGCACCATCGAAGTTGAGCTTATAGGAATGATTTGGGGGGGCAGTCCATTTGCCTTTGTTGATGTTGCTGCTTTTGGCAGGGCCGTTCTTGTGAAGTTCTTGAGGAAGATGCAGTTGCCAATTGTCTAGGATACTTTTCTCATTGTTTAGAGAGGGAAGATCCTCCTGTGTCCAAGATCGGAGCAGCAGTGTTTCTTTGAGATTCCCACAAAACCTCTTCCATATGTCCTCGATCGGAGAACATTGGTTTTTGAATATTCGTTTATTCCTTTCCTTCCAGATGCTCCAGAGGATTAGACCTGGGATTATGTTCCACAAACAGTTGAGGAGCTCGCTTTTATAAGGTTTCTGAGGCCATTGTCTTAAAGAGTTGATTATGTCGTTCTCCATTTTGAATCTTCTTTGACATCTGAAGCTTACCTTTTCCCATAGCTGATTGGCTAAGGGGCAGGAGTCCAGGAGGTGTTGGAGAGTTTCCTCATTATGATTGCAATTATAGAAAATGGATGGACCATGAAAGCTTCTTCTTCTTAATTTATCCCAAGTGAGTATCCTTTTATGTCCTACCAACCAAAGGAAGTAAGAGACTTTGGGCCAGGAATTGAGCTCCCAAATTTTGCGCCAGATTGGGTCAGAAGGAGTGGTAATGTTGCTTACTATTTTGTACGCCTCTGAAGGAGTGAAGGTACCTTTTGGTTGGTATCCCCATTGAAGGATGTCATTTCCTTCATCATATCTGATATTTCTTTTCCGAAGCTCCGTCTCCAGCTGCTCAGCATCTTGAAGGTTTGTGTTATAGATTAACTGATTACCCTGTTTCCATTGCCTAAAGCCGTGCTCCATTTCCTGCATCCAAAACTGTTGGATATTTCCTTGCTGCTGCTCCTGCCTGTTGAATTCTGGAATTGGGTGCAGAACACTGTTGAGCTTTGGCATCTAGTTCCATGCATCTGTCCAGAATCTTGTCGTTCTGCCATTCCTCACTTCCCAGAAACTGTGCTTTTGAATTAATTGGTAGTGCTGTTTGGCTGCATTCCACATTAGCGAGCCTTTGACATTGGGAGTGAACCTGATGAGTTCCTCCGGAGGTCTGTTGTTGGCATGTTTGGCTGTCCATAGTTTGACCCAGGGCTTTTCTGGATTAGTGACCCATTGCCACCTAATTTTGGCGCTCATAATGGAATTGCTATGCTCTGGGTCTCTCAGTCCAATGCCCCCTTTGTTTTTGGGAGTGCAAATAGTGGCCCATTTTACTAGAGCCCATTTACGGTTCGTTGTCGAGCTACCCCATAGGAAGCCACGCTGAAGATTCCTTATTCTTTTTAAAACCCACTTCGGCACTGCAAGGATTGAGAACAGATAGAGAGGCATTGCCTGAAGGACCGACTTGATGAGCACCACCCAACTGGCTAGATTTAAAGTTCTATAAGTCCAGAGGTTAAGACGAGATTCGAGCTTTTCAAGGAGAGATCGCCAAGAAGAATGCTTTATGGCTGAGGCCGTGAGTGGAGCTCCAAGGTATTTGGAAGGGAGGGAAGCAGATGGAAATCCTAAGATGCGGGCAACCACTGTCTTGACAGAGGGTGGAGTGTGAAAGAAGAAAATCTGTGACTTGGAACAATTGACATTAGTGCCAGAGGCTTCTGAAAAATCATTAAGCAGGGTTTTGAAGCAGGAGGCTTCTTGGACAGATGGGTAACCAAAAAGCATAGTGTCGTCGACAAAATGCTGATGGGAATTTGCAGGGGTGTTGTGAACAGATAGGCCTTTGAGCTTATGAGAATGGAGGGCATTTTTGATGTGACGCCCTAGACCTTCATCCATTAGAACAAAGAGGAAGGGGGATAGGGGGTCACCTTGCCTGATTCCTCGGGAAGGTTTGAAGGGGTGGGAGGGGATATCGTTCACAAGGATGGAGAATTGAGTTGAGGTAATTCGACTCATGATCCACCGGACCCACATAGAGCAAAATCCAAAGGCTGTAAGAATTTGCTGAATGTAAGTCCAGTTGAGTTTATCAAAAGCCTTAGAGAGATCCAGTTTGAGAATCATACCTGCCTGCTTGTTTTGCTTGAGGGAGTGTATTATCTCGTGCGTGAGGAGAATTCCATCCATGATCTGTCGCCCTTCCACATACCCTGACTGTTCCGGAGAGATAAGCAGGGGCAAGAGGGGCTTTAACCGGTTCGCAATCACTTTAGATATAACTTTGTAAATGACATTACAAAGAAAAATCGGCCTATACTTGTCAGGGGTGATTGAATCTTCCTCTTTAGGGATAAGAGCAATGAAGGTTGAGTTTAGAGAGGGGAGCAGCCAATGGAGAGCTCTTGATTCTTCTACAATTTGCCAAACCTCTTGTTTTATCAGCTCCCAGAAGGTGTGAAAGAACGTGTTGGTGAATCCATCTGGGCTAGGGGCCTTTCCTTCCTTGAGTTGGGACATTGCCTCATCCACCTCCTGAGATAGAATGGGGCGAAGGAGAAGTTCATTGTGCTCCTCCGTGATAAGCCTTGGCACATTTTTGGTTATTCTCTCAATAACCGGACGCCTGTCTCCTTCAGGCTCTCGATGGACTTGATTGAAGTGATTAAGGAATTCCTCCTCAATTTCCTCGTGCTTCTCTATTTTTGCCCCCCCTTGTTTTTGGATGTAAGGGATGCTGTTGTGCATTCTTCGCTGAACAGTGGTTCCATGGAAGAATTTGGTATTTCGCTCACCTTCCTTCAGCCATCTGATTCTGGACTTTTCTTCCAATATATTTCCTCCTGTTTCCTCCTTTCCTCCAGTTGGTTGTGGATGCGTCGTTCTTGTGCCAGTGTTTCTTCAGTGTGCCCCTTTGTGATTATCTTTTGTTGGAGTTCTGTTAGTTCCTTGTTTAGTTCTTGTTGCGCTGTAAATATGTTGCCAAAGGTCTCCCTGTTCCACCGCTTTAGGTGATTTTTTAAAAACCTGAGCTTTTGTTGGAACTGATACATCTTGGACCCTTCAGGCGGGATGAAGGATGTCCATGTAGTTTTGACAAAGTCTTTAAACGAGGGATGCGAAAGCCAGAACTCTTCAAGGAGGAAAGGTCTTCTGGTCAGATTGCCTGGTCTTTGCCATTGGAGGGCTATCGGCCAATGATCCGATCCTGTGTGAGAAAGAATAGCTACTGAAAAATCTCCTCCAAGGTGAACCGCGTTATCTGATATGAGGAAGCGATCCAGTTTGGAAGCAATTTGATGCTTACCTGCTCTGCGATTGCTCCATGTGAAAGTTCCATTGCAAAAAGGCATATCTATGAGAGAGGTGTTCTGAATGAAATCCTTGAAGTGGGATTTTTCTTGTTCCATTCTATTTCTACCCCCAATCTTCTCCTCTAGCTTGGTGATCATATTAAAATCCCCTCCTATAATCCTGAGCGGGTGCCTCCTATTGTTGTTCAAGGCTTCTATGGTGTCAAGAAGTGCAATTTTACTTCCTGTATCCTGCGGGAAATAAACATTTGAAAGGTTTCCATGGATGTTCGTACCTAGGATGTGAAACGCAGCCTAGATGAGGTGATGGGAGGCGTGAAAATCTGAAAGAGCTATCGTTTGTGTATTCCATGCTATAGCCAGCCCTCCCGAGGCTCCAAAGGCATCCACCGCAACCGATCGACAACTTGGCCACGCCTTGGAGAGAATGCTGCCTAATGTTGAGCTGTTACATTTGGTTTCTTGTAGAAAGCACATTTGTGGCTTTTCCATTTTAATCATGTTTTTTAGCATTCTGAGTTTGCGTGGGTTGTTGAGCCCTCTTACATTCCATGATACCAGCTTCATGGTTTAACTATTGATGGAGGGTTTATAGTACTTCGTCAATTTAGCATACCTGCCTGAGTCTACCAGGATTTTCCCAATCTCGATCGTTCGCTGAAGATCCGTTCTTCTTCCTCTCTTCTTGGTATCTTTTGGGGGAAGGCTTCCATCCCATTGGCTTCCTGGCTGTATACCTAGTTGATGCTGATGAAAGGACCTGGAAATGACCACTTCCATCTTGTTGAGTTGAGCCTCTGGTATGCGGTCATATGCCTTCTTTTTGCATGCTAGTTCTAGCTCTATGATGTCTAAGCCGTTCAGATCTATGCTCTCTGGTTCTTCTTCCATTTGTTGCACTTGGTTGCTTCCCTCCATATTGATCTCTGAGTTTTGTGGGGGGTCTCACTTTCCATCGACTTCCATATCCTTGCATTTCCCTTCCGTCTCTTGAAGTCCATCATAGTGGATTACTGGATTGATAATGGGGGGTTGAGGTTTGGATGGGGAGGCTGTAGGAGGGGGGGAGGAGATGAAGAAGGAGGGGCTGGGGTGGTCTCAAAGATCGGGGGATGCTCATCAAAGGTTCGCGCGAGAATTTCAAAACTGTTCTTTGTGGCTGGGCCATGGTTGTTATTTTGCTGGGGCTTATTATTGTGCGCACGCCTTCGGCTGGGGGATTTTGTGAAGCCATCCTGGGTTAGGGCTTCTGAGGGTTCAAGAGTAGTGGCTTTGGCATTCAGCGGACAATCCCGGAAGAGATGCCCTAGAGCATGGCATTTTCTACAGCGAAAGGGGACATGCTCATAGTTCAGAGGTTGAATCCATTCTTCATCTCGGTGAGAGAGACTTACCGATTCTGGCAAAGCTTCATTCAGTCACATGAAGGCGCATATACGGGCATAAGAGGTGTATCTACACATTTTTGTTTCTTCTGCTGCCCTGATGTATTCCCCTATTCCATTTCCTATATCTTTGAGAATGTCCTCGTCCTAATATTCATCTAGAAGTGAGTACATTCTAATCCAGACTGGCGCCCATGTGAGGTCTTCCTTATCCGGGTTAAATCTTGGTATCCATTCCCTCAGATACAGACCCGCTGAGTTGAAAAAGTAGGGCCCTGCTCCCAGGATTCTGTATTTGTCCTCAAGGCAGAAGAAGATCACAGTGAAGAAGCCTTTCGGCCCTAGCTGCAGGGTGACATCTCCTTTGGGTTTCCACTTCGCCGCAATCCATCCATATAAGGCTCTTTCTGTTGGCCAGAACCCTATTAACTTCCCAATAAGGGCATGATCCTGCATGTATTCTATTCGCTTATCAATCTTGTGTCCTGGTAGCTTTATTTTAGGCCGTTCTTTGGCTATAGGCTTGCATGTAGCCGATGAAACATTCGAAGCTTCCTCAGGTTTCTCCCCATTGTCTTGTGCGGCACTAGCTTTGTCCTTCCGTCCTCCTATCCCCTTGTTCCCGTGCTAATGTCTATTCTCTCGGTTCATTATCTCCTTATCAATGGATACAAAAACAAAATCCTGTTCAAGACCGTGCAGCGAGGTATTTGCGCTTGGGGAGGGCTCTGACACCCTCCCCTGAGAAGATTCCATTTTTCTTCCCTAGTACCCTGCAACGCTGATGCGAAACAGGTTTCTTGGTCCAGCTCTTGAGTAGATCCAGTGGTTTGTAGTCTGCGCCATGATAGTTGTTC
>APFE031303082.1:85101-95482 GCA_000404065.3 Pinus taeda
TTTTTTTATATGAAAAAGAAAGTTTTTTGGATGGAAAAGAAGAAGAATTATTCTTGACCAACTTCAAATAAGATTTGTTCTGAAAAATATTTACAAATTCCTCCTTTGTCATTAGCTTATGATAGATCCTAAGTCAATGCCCATTTACTAAGAGAGGAACTTTTTCTTCATCAATAGTCCTAATTCTGACTGCTCCATTATCAAAAACATTTTCTATCTCATAAGCCCTAAGTGAGTGAGTTTGAAACTTTCCTTGGAAATTTTTGAAATTTGAATCAAAGAGTAATATCGAGTCTCCTAGCTGAAATTTTATTTCTTTGATGTATTTATCATGCCATTTGGATCTTTGTTGTTGGACTAAGCTATTCTTCTGGATAGCATCTTACCTTATTTCATCAAGCTCATTGAGTTGTCTCATTCTTCGCTTTTGTGCTTCTGATAAGTCAAGTCCCAACTTGACTATTGTATTATAGGTATGAATCTAGAACTCAATTGGAAATAGGACTTGCTTCCCATAAACAAGTTCATAGGGAGTATGTCCTATAGTGATTCTCCATGTGGTACAGTAGGCCCATAAAGCTTATAGAAACTTTTCTGCCCAATGCCTTCATTGCAAGTGAACTGTCTTGGTGAGGATTGCTTCAATCACTTTGTTGCTAGACTCTACTGTCCATTTTCTCGTGGATGGTATGGAGTAGATTTCCGATGCTTGATTTTATATTCTTCCACTATATTTTGCACTACTCTGGATGTAAATTTATTTCCTTGATCTATTATAATTTCTCTTGGGACACCAAAACAAGTAAAAATATCCTCAAAAATAAATGAAACTACATCATTTTTAGTAGAAAAATAAAGTGCTTTAGCTTCTACCCATTTAGTAACATAATCAATGCATACAAGAATATATTTTTTTTGTTTTGAAGATGGATTAATTGGTCCAACAAAATACAAAGCCCATTTTTCAAAAGGTTCAATGAGGACCTGAGGTTGTAGTGGAATTGCATCTAAAGGAACAGGTGTCCCCTTTGACAACTATCACACCTCTTAACATATTCCTTGGCATCCTTAAAAAGTAAAGTCCAATAATATCCTAAGAGAATGACTTTATAAGCAGTTCTTTTGTCAGCAAAATGACCTCCACATGGTTCATCATGGCGTGCTTTAAGTATCTCAGGTATTTCATCTTCTCTTACACAGCTTCTAATGATGAGATCTAGTCCTGTCTTGTATAATTCTTCATTTATCCATGAATAAGATGCACTTGTTTGGATTATTCTTCTCTTTTCTCTAGGAAACAAATAGGAGGGTAGCTTCCCTGTAACCAAATAATTAGCAATGTCTACAAACCAAGGTGATTTAATAGATACTGAAAAAAGATACACATCAGGAAATTTATCCTCTATAGGTGTATCATTGTTATCATTTTGAATTCTAGATAAAAAGTCAGCAATTGTGTTTTGTTCTTCAGGTCAGTCCAGAATGGTGATGCCAAATTATTGTAACAGTAATAGCCACCTTGTTACTTTATCATTAGTAATTGGTTTGTTCATTAAATATCTATGGCATAATGGTTTGGATGAACGAAAGTTTCATAGCCAATGATGTAATGTCTGAATTTATTAATGGCATGAATAACAACTAAAAACTCCTTTTCAGTTACAGTATAATTTAGCTCCGCAGGAGTTAAATTTTTATTGGTATAATAAATGGAATAAGGAGTGAGATATTTCTTTCCTAATTCAACTCCTAGAGTTGTGTCAGAAGCATCAGTTGATATATGAAAAGGAAATTTCCAATTAGGCCCTTTTAAGATATGTGCTTCGGAGATCTTCTTTTTCAAAGTTTCAAAGGCATTTTCAAAATCAGAGCTCCAACTGAATTCAAAATCTTTGGTGAGTAATTTGAAGAGTGGAGATGCAATATTTGTGAAGTTTTCTATGCATATTCTATAATATCCAGTAAAACCAAGAAAAATCCTAATGTATGGTTGACAACTTGGGATTGATAATTTAGAAATAATCTCTACTTTAGATGAGTCTACCTTAACTCCATTTCCTAAAATATGGTGACCTAAAGCAATTCCTTCATTAAACATGATAAAACATTTCTTATGACTTAATGAAATATTTTTTTCTTTTCATCTTATTAGAACTTTTTCTAAATTTTCAAGTGCTTCTTCAAAAGAATTTCCATAAACTGTAAAATCATCCATATACACTTCCACACAATCATGAATATGATCAGAGAAAATTCCTAGTACTACTCTTTGGAAAGTTGCTAGGGCATTACATAATCCAAAAGGAACTACTCGGTAAGCATAAGTCCCCCATGGACAGGTGAATGTGGTTTTGTCTTGATCTTCAGGTGCTACCTAAATTTGATTATATCCACTAAAACCATCCAAGAATGAGAAATATTTTTTTCCTGCTAATGTATCTAAAACTTTATCTATGAAAGGAAGAGGAAAATGATCTTTCAAAGTAGCTTTATTCAATTCCCTATAATCAATGCATACTCTCCATTTTCCATTTTTCTTAGGAATGATTACTAGGGGTGAAACCCATTAACTATCTAATATTGGATAAATGAAATTTACATTTAACAGTTTCTACAATTCCTCTTTAACAATTTATTTTAAGTTCGGATTCATTCTTCTTTGTGCTTGTTAAACTAGTCTACCACTTTCTTCATTATAAATATTATGCATGTAAGTTTTAGGATTAATTCCCTTGATATCAATGTATTCCCATGCATATGAAGAAGAGTGTTTTTGCAATATTTCTACCAGTTTCTTTTTCTGTAATTCTTCCAGGTTTTCGTTGATATTCAAAATTTTCCCTCGAATAATTTCTATTGAATATTTTCCAAATTTTTCCATAAAATGTAAAGACATTTTTCTAGATGATAGATATTCAATATTACATTGTTCTTGAAAATCCTGACTATTGTTACAATATAAAGAGGGTTCATTATTTTCTATTGAATTTAATATTTGATCCTCTTCATTTATTTATACAATAGTAAAAATTGGTTGTATATCATTATCATCATCTATCCATTCTTCATTTTCTACTCTATCATTGTTTTTGCAAGTGGGTACAATGTAAATTCCTTTGTTGAGCTTTCATCTAAGATAAACATGTCTCCTAATCTACAACTAATAAAAGCATCGGTTGTAGCTAACTGTGGCCTTCCTAAAATTAATGGATGTACTCCTAAATTATTCTTGAGCATTAAAATCATGAAATGAACAGGATATTCCCCAGAATCTAAGGATACATATATATCTTCTAACACACCATAAAGTTTAATTACATATCTATATGCTAATTGTAACAACCTATCTATCCATAGTTTGTTTGGTCATTATATTTATGGCTGCTCCTAGATCAATTAGTGTATTCGGCATTTCAGTTCCATTTATGTGTGTTTTCACAATGGGGTTTCCTAGGTCTAAATATTTTTGAATTGTTGTCTTCCCCATCATGATATCTGTAATTCTCCCAACTAGTTGAATTATTTTTATTTATTTTATTTTTCTTACTAACCTTTGAGTACTTAATTCCTTAATTGTTTTTTCAAAAATTGGTATTTCTTTTATTGCTTGTAATAGAGGAATTTTTATACAGACATTTTTCAATTCATCTAACTTATCATAATCAGGCAATATGATTTGTTTTTCTACTCCTTTATCAATTTTCAATCTTTCAAGAAAAGGTGGTCTTGAGAAAGATACTGAAGGTTGTTCTATAATAGGAGTATTATTAGAATGTATAGGATTTTTTTCAGTTTCTATATTTTCTTTCTAAGGAAGGGAAATCTCTTCTTTAGAGTCATTATTATATTTTTGGGAATTATTTTCTGTTTCCTGAACAACAACATATGGTTTCTTCCTTTCTAATACTCTACCAGACCTTAATTGAACATTATTAAGATCTAATGGAGTTATCATATAAGTTTGAGGATTATGTCCTTCTAAGTTGTAAACAGGTTGTGAATTTTTATTGTTTGGATTTGGGAGTGGTTGAATGGGTAATTGATTTGATCTTTGTGGAAATGGAAAATAAAGTTGTGGATTTGCATTTTGAGCTAACTGGTTGGGTTGAGGGAAGTATTGTGGTGGAAAATTTGGATAAAGTGGCAATATTGTTGATATTGAGAATATCTTCCATAAGGATTTTTCCATCCTTTCATTCCAAGATTGTGGTTGAGCCCATGTGTGCCATGGCATAGGTGGATTCCAATTACTTATGAATATTGTGCAATTTGTTGAGGATTAAACCCTTGAGCTTGATTTGTTTGAGGATTTTTCATGGTATTTTGGCAATAAAGTAAAGAGGGTCTACCTAATTTGGCATTCCTTCTCCACTGAACACAACCTTAAGACCTAGTATAGAGGGACATTCTTTTGTATCGTGATTTTTTGCACATATAACACAGGTTTCTATTATTTTTAAATCTATTGGACATTCTCTCAGAGCATGTTTCTTTCTACACCTCGGACAAAAGATGGATAATGTGGAATTTTAGGCTTTCTTGTTGTTCTATATTTTAGGGGTGTCAATTTTCTCACTGAGACTCCCTAAAATATTTGTCTTAAAATTATTAATCAAACTACCTAATTCTTCCCTACTCACTGTCCCGGCTACAGATTTATTTACTCTTGATAAAAGAGGACCCCTTGGACTTTTTCTTGTTCTTACTTTACCTCTTGAAATATGTACACATAGATCACAAATATCTGCAAATGGTAACTATGAAATATCACCTTCTCCCATTAGATTGAGAATATCAATCCACTCATCTTTAATAGATTTTAGTAAGAGTGCTTTCAAATTTTCCTCATCCAAATTATTCATTTTTCCCCTTTTGATATTATAAACAAATATTTCAACAAAATATTCAAGATTTTTACCTTCTTTTTGTACCATTTTAAAGACTACATATTTAATTCTATGAGGCATACAATAATCCTTATATTTCTCCAAGAATACTTCTTTCATTTGTGCCCATGTTCTTATAGAATTTGTTCCTAAACTCATAAACCATTTTAATGTTGAATCCTTTAAGCTGGAAGGGAACAATTTTAGTTTTTGAGCATCATGTAGATAATCATATGATCTACATAATACTTCAAATTCAAAGAGAAGTGTCTCTGGGTCTTCAATTCTTATTCCATGAAAATTAGGGAGCATAGAAGGTGAGATGTTTTTCATTGTTAATGTTGTATCCTCATCAAGGATAGGGAATCCAAAAGATTTTGGATCTTCTCTTCCTCTACCTCTACCACCTCCTCTATTTCCTCCTCCTTCTCCTCCAATCCTATGTTGTTCACCATTGATATTGTGTACTTCTCCTTATCCCTCTTCAGCCATGACGGATTCCTTAGAATAAATATTTAGTTCTACAACAGGATTATCTAGCTTTTCTTCTAGTTCTTCTAGTTCCTCTATCAATGGTTTGAAGTAGGTTTATTCTTCCTATTATTCCGTAGGAACTTCTGACTCTTGAGCTAGAATTTGTTCTTCAATTAAAGATAGGAAAATTATTCCTATTGTTGGGGATGTAGGATCTACTTCGAGTATATCCTCTGTTGATGAAGTTGGTGAACTTTTAGGTTGGATTTCGGATCTCAAGGCTTTAGGCTGTCTATATTGGCCAGATATGGATGCCATTCGAGTTTGTGTGGGTGGCATGGAACTACATGGTCATGGTGGAGTGAGTGATGATGTGGGAATTAGACTTCTAACTCAACCTACAAACCTACCTCTAGAGTCTTTTTCCCTATGCATATCACATTTTTATTTGATTTTTTTTAAGACTTATATTTACACTTCTCAGCAACGACGCCAAAATGTTTGATCAATTTAATGTTCTTAAATTGCAAGCATAAATTATCGACCAAAGTTGGTAAACTTATGAAGTGCAAGTGCACTATATATGCTAGAATCCTTTCTCTTAGCTTGTAAGATTACGGTTATATTTGTTTTGGGGATTTTTGTTGTTATATAGGTTCCTATTAGATTAGAGTTATATTTCTACACATTAATGAGTGGAAGTTAAGTTATTGTTAAACTAATCTACCAAGTCATATCTATATTGAGTGTCATTCTAAAACATCTTATGTTAATCATTCTAAAATTATGAAGCTATCCTAAACACCTTGCTGCTATAAAACAAGTATTGAAATTCAAATGATTCTAAGAGAAAGAAATGTTGTCTGAAAATTATATACAAATTCTGATTCTAAAAAGCATGAAGGTAATATTCTAATGTTGACTAAAGAGTATATACAAGTTCTGATTCTAAAAGTATAAAAAACAATATTTTAACATTGACTATAATTAAGCAAAAAACATTGAAGAAACTAAACCATTAAACGACTATGAAGAAATTCAAGTGCAAATGAAATAATGAGATTTAACTGAGCTATAATGAAATGATGAAATAGTGAAGTAAGGAAACTAAGCTAGAACGAAATTACAATGTGATAATAGAAAGCGATAAAATGAAATAAACTAAAATTCGACTATCTACAGGGGCCATCCTCATAAGGTAGGTGTAAATGGTGTTCACATATGCATTGAATAACAAAGAGGTAACTTTAACTCAACAAAGGTCTATTTCACACAATTTCTTTAGAGATTAACTATTACTTCCTTGTTATCCTTTATAGAGGATACATATTTATATATAAAATTCGTGCTCAATAGTTTAAGACTTCTACGCCTACAGGTCTTTTAATCAATCCTTATTCAAATTTGAAACTTAAACAGTAAAAGTGTTATCTCAACGATTTGTTATTTGGAAAGCAAATCAGAGAAACATGATGCATTCAAACTTCTGATGCTTTGAGTTTGAACTGTGCCTTTGACCATGCACCGTGTGATTGCTTCAGTGAATTGGCTTGAGTGAATAGAAGGAGATCCATGAGGGAATTTATCCTCAACTGCCCATGTGCTTCTTTGTTTTGTTGGTGCACTAGAACCCCACAAACCATGGAGATAGTTGTAGATTTGTAAAATAGTTGTAGAATCATGTTAATTCTATAGCTAATGCGATCTTTAACATAATAATAAGGCACATTAATGAATATGAAAACTATCACATATAAGAGTTTTTACCTTATCAAAATCTATGATTTTAATTCTTTTATTGATTTGATAGCGATGATGAAAAGAGGAAAATGGAGGAAAAAGGGTGTCAAAACAAAATAGTTATGGAACTCTACAATACTCTTTCCTTCAACCACCCTTATACATGCATCGACTTCATATGAGTCTTTACATCACCTGTTGGAATTCATTTGACTCTCCATGAACTCCACTAGCTTTATTCTTCCCAACCAATTCCCAAGACTCAAAACTTAACAGGCAAGCATAAGACACAAATAAGAAGAAAACCATTAGAACCAATAATAATATGACACCACCAAAAAAGTGGCATGATCGTGCACTAGACATAAAAAACTACAAATCAAGTGCAAAAAAATCATAGAAGACCAAAAGCACAAGACTAACCACATATACCATGACTCAATCCCCATGGTTCCAAGTTCTTCTAGGGGAAAGCTCAACCTAAGCCTTCTTTGATATCTTAATGGAAATATCCTTTTCCATGCAATCCCTTGCATCGTACTACCATAGATACACAATTGTCAGTGCTTAAATAAGCAAAACAATACATTGGTTACCTTACCTTATTGTTCCAAGCACATTGTTTGTAACTGAACACATCCATGCCATCTCTCAAGGGAATCCAATCCTTTGACAAATCTAGTTATAACTAGACACCAATTGTTATACATGTCAAATACATGTCGATGAATATAACACATACTCACATAATGTCAAACAAGATTAAGGTTAATAAGACTTCCTATATGTAAAGCACTCATTCGTTTGGAATTAGGGTTTCCAAATGCAGTCAAAAGAATTCTTTCTCCATTTCTTTCTTTGACCTTTTCATTGCTACAATTGAGTGTTACTATGCATTGTCACATCACCCAACTGTTATTTCTATAAACACATCAATTATTACCTTGTCATGCTAATACCAAGCATGTTTCATGAACTTTTTACTCATGTCAAACACATGTTCCAAATATCAAGACAATCATATCTATGAATTTGAAATCAAACTTTACCAAGACTAGAAATCATGTCATAATCGATAGTCAACTCATAGTCATTAGACATAATGCTACAACTATCACCTATTACACTCGAGTACATATCAACTATCTCAACACATATGCATTAGTACAATCATCTTAAAGCCAAATCATTTGAATACATACTCATATTATGCAATTCAGCGAACATTCAACCAGCTTGGAAACATACCATGTTAAATAAATACACTAGATGACATAATAGACACCAAAAATTCAAACACCAAATATATGACATAAGAAAACTCATACCTTAATGTATCTTAGGGGAGGCTATCTTGTTTTCACAAGCAATCTAGTTTAGCATGATATAGCTTTATGACATATCGACTATAACATAAATAAGGTCATGATATCCATAAAAGTCACTAGCTAACATGTTCACATCATAAACTCATAAACAATTATCATTCATACATAATAATCACATCTGCATACTCAGTCCATATTAGTATGACATAATATTGTATCATATTAACTCATACCTAAATGTCACAACCCTAACCATTTGCATAGATCCATCCAACATAGTACGATACATATAACATCAAGGCTTTAATGTAATAACCCTAATCATAAATATTACTAGAGTATAACAACAACAAGTTATATATCATGTTCATCAATAACATATAACCTAATCATCAAGTTATCTAACATAAAACAACAATAGCAATGCATACAACCACATGTTACTACCACTAATGACTATCTAACACATGATCATATGAGTACACTAATTGTTGGCTTATTGGGGCCTGACCCAGGTTCAGAAGTGCTTTAGCCAAACAAATCCTGTACTACTGGCCCTTTCGGCAACAATCCACGGGGCACAGACTGAAGTCTTACCCGAGGTAGCATGGGAGGATGTTGGAACTAGGATTCCACACTGTAAGGATGTCTTGATGAGTTCTGGAGGGGTTGCAACCCAATCTACACACTCACACTATTCTACACAGTTGTTTGGTAGAAGGCCTGCAATGCGGTGGTTCTTAGTATTATTGCAGTTATTATAGATGTGATTTACTCTTTAAGGTCTTTAATCGAGCATTTAATAGTTAAACTGAGTGCGCGCAATCATAAATCTTAAATACACTCACAAAACCATAACATAAGCTTAACAATCCAGATCTGTGATTAGATACACAATAATTCCAAAATACTTATCTTTATTAATCTTCCATTCAGTACAATCCAATTCCACCCTGCGCACATAGCTACAAGGGTCCATGCACATAGTTGCGGACTCTACCAGGCCTCTGCGCACACAGCTGCAAAGCCTACTCTAACTACTACCACCCATGACTCGAACTTACAGAATCATAGCACTCTCGCTTTTACAAGCCCATACACTTTAGATCTCCGACAAAGCTACCATCAAGAACTGCCTTTTAAACCTAGATCCTTGCTCTATTTATACATTTCCATGGTCCACGGACCATGGGCAAGCCGACACATTCTAGATTTACCTATAATATTTTAGGGCGGACTACCCTTTGACTTGACCCATTACAATTTGCACTATGCGCACTTCGCAGACCCTTAACCATACTTTTATCCAAAATTGTGGGTTTGAGCCCCAAAAACATTACGCAGGAGATCTACTACCCAACAAGCCCCCAACACAATCATCGTAACTCATCCTGAGTCACTCGACTATTGCGGTGATCTTTGCACGGAGGTTATTTAGCAACTTCTGTGCTTCGCTAACCTTCATAACACATTCTTCTTCCATCTACTGTACTCATTGTGCATGAGCCTCTGACACATCATTAGCAACTTCAGCTTCTTCTCTGAGTTCGTATCCTACCTACATGTGGACTAGCTTTACCTCAACGCTGGCGGTGACAGCAAATGCCTCATCAAGTCATGACTAGATGCATTATTTAAAGACTGCTTCTTTCTGGCGAGCAGATTTGACTTGTGCCTTGAGTTCCTGGGCCTCCCTCATCTTGGCCAATTGTTGAGTAATGGCCACTATCTGCACGGTCCCCTAGACATTATCATAGGCCTACTGATTTGAAATTGATCTAAGACGAATGATTAAGATATTACATACTCATGTTCATGGATGTGTCTATGTTATTTTATGCAACGGATCGATAAGATTGTGAAATACACAAACACTGAAGCAGTTAGAGAAAACATAACAGGCAAACATGTAAATACAACAAGTTTAATAAGGAGTTCACCCAATACTCTTGG
>APFE031303082.1:102215-119127 GCA_000404065.3 Pinus taeda
ATATTCTAAAACATGAAATTTAAACCTAGGGAGACCAAGATTAAACTGTTTGGACCTCCCTTTAACTAAAAGTAGCGATACCGGGATAACTTTACAAAATTTGAAGGGAATTGAAAGAACTTGAAGTAGCCTTCTTCATTTGGAGACTGTTTAAGCAAATATGGAGCATTGCAGCAAGCAAAGTATGACATATTTGGCCTGTGAAATGCCAATCATGAAAAATGAATACCTGCTGCAGCAGGAGCTAACAGGATAATTAACTACTGCAAAATTAAATTTCTCATAATGATAACATATGGGTTTACCGTGCTGCATCAACACTACTCCCATGGCATAGTCATTGGCATCAGTTTCAATCTCAAATGGTCTTTGAAGATCAAGCAATGCTAGTACTGGTGCTATACTAATCTTTTCTTTCAAGGTGTCAAAGGCTTTCTGCTATTTTCCTCCCCACTGAAACAACTTGTTCAATCCTGTTAAAGCATTTAAGGGAGCTGCAATCAAGGAAAAGTTAGAAATAAACTTTCTCCAATACTGTGCTGATCCTAGGAAGCTTCTAACTTCAGTAGCAGATTTGGGTTTAGGCCAGTTTACAATGACTGCAACCTTAGAGGGATCTATCTTCAATTCACCACCCCCTACAATATGACCCGACTAATTCAATGATGTTTTGCCAAATTCACATTTTGAGAGCTTAACATAAATATTTTCTCTTTTCAAAACATCTAGAGTCTGCTTCACATGATTTAAGTGTTCTTCCCATGTTTTACTAAATATAAGAATGTCATCTAAATATACAATGAAAAAGTCATCAATAAAAGGCCTGAGTACATCATTCGTTACTCTCATGAAAGTAGCAGGAGCATTAGTTAAGCCAAAAGGCATAACTAACCACTCATACAATCCCTCCTTTGTCTCGAAAGCAGTCTTCCATGCATCTTGCTCTGCAACTTTGACTTGATGGTAGCCACAATGCAAGTCCAACTTGGAAAAGTCAACGACTTATTTAAATTGATCTAATAGATCATCTATGCGAGGAAGGGGATAACGATTTTTTATCGTTACCTTATTCAGTGCTCAGTAATCAATGCACATTCTCCATGAGCCATCCTTCTTTCTCACCAAGACAATTGGAGATCCACATGGTGATGTGCTAGGTCTTATGAACCCTTTCTCGAGCAGCTCCTGTACCTGCTTCTTGATTTCTGCATTCTCTAAAGCGGACAACCTGTACATTCCGATGTTAGGCAATGGAGCATCTTGCTGCAAATTGATATCATGTACTATTTCCTTTTTGGGTGGCAGACCTTTAGGTTCTTGAAATAGTATATCATATTCTGAAACAACTTTTTCTAAATCAGCTTGCTGTTTAGCATTACAACCCTCAAATACATTGGTTTTATCAGGTTTCTTTTCCTTTACAACCATCAGTAAAAATTGTTTGCATGAATTTACAATTCTTTTCATTTGCCTTGAGTTTATGAGAGTATAATTATCCTTGAGTTTATGAGCTCTTACGATATATTCAATTCCATCTTTAACGAGCTGATACTTGTTTTCTGCCCTATAGAAAATAGCTTTTCTATCATACAAGTAAGGACTTCCTAAAACAATTCCACATATATCCAAGGGAACAACATCTAACTCAACCTCATCTACAAATGTTGACCCAAAAGAAAGCCTAAGTTTACATTGTCTAGTCACTTGTAGCTTTGCTTTATCACATAACCAACCTAATGGATATGGTTTCTTGTGAGGTGTGGTTAGTAATCCCAACTTCTTTACAATTGCTTCAGAAATTAAATTTACTTATGAGCCACTATCAAATAAAGTATCAATCTTTTGATGCTTGGAAATAACTCTAATATGAAAAAGCTCATGTGTTTTCCTCTCATTTTCTTCATTATCAATAGTTTGTGTAGAATTACTGGTAGATGCTTCAAAATTTTTACCTTTTATACCTATGGCTCTGATTGTTGTTTCATCCCCTGAGTTTGACCCCAAATCTTTTTGAATAGTTGTAGCAATATTCTTCTTTTTGCCATCGTACTTCTTGGGTTTTAGCTCTAGATGTAGAATCCAGTAGTGTTCATCATCATGCCCATCCTTCTTGCAGTGAGTGCACAAAGGTTTGGTATTTTGTATAGCATTTTCCTTCCTCTCTTTCCATTTCTGCCTTCTCTTTTCCTTATTCTTGCTTGCAGTGGGTTTTGATGATCCCCAAAATTTTGGGTTCACATTCTTGCCTCTAGCGTCTAGATGTGTAGCCTAAAAAGATACCTCATCTATGCTAGTGGAATTAAACATGAGAATGGTATGCTTTAAATAGTTATGTAGACCACCTATATAATTCAACAAAGTTTCAGGTGAGTCTAAAGAAATTCCTAGAATCAAAGCTCTTTTCCTAAATTCTTGGGTGTAACTTTGTACACTTTGCCCTTTTAATTGTCGAAGAGTTTGCCAACTCATCATGGATTGCTGCATATAAGCTATTGGATAGAACTGTTTTTTAATTGCAAAAACAAATTCACTCCAGACAGAAAGAATTTTACAATGCTTCTTCATGTCATCTTGTGTCTTGCCTTCCCACCATTCCAAGGCAGTGCCTCCAAGGCGTAGGCTTGCCAGCTGAATCTTACTACTGTCTGAATCAATGCTCTGCACCCTGTAATACACATCAAGCTATCTAATCTAATTATTCAGCTTCTCTGCATTCAACTCTCCATCATATATTGGCAAATCAAATTTAACATCTAATTTAATCAAAGATGTCTTCTTTTTATTTTCAGGGTTATTAGGAGGTGTGGGAAGCTTTTCTTCTTTCCTTTTTGCCGTTAGAATGGTCATTGAGGAGAGATTCTTCTGCTCCTTTATCTTGTTTGGAGTTTGATGAGTCTTCATCTCTACCTTTCTTAAATTCTCCATACATTTCCTCTACCATGGCTGTCATGGTCATGAAACTATCCATGAATTGGGAATCTGATTCCAAGGGACTTTCTTCTGCCATTTTCCTCTTGAGATAGACTCTTCCAATTTCTGGGTTAGCTTCAACCAATTCTCCTTCTCCTAATTTGAGCTTTGTCCTAGTTAGAATTCAACAACAAAATATAGCACAAGCTTGTCTAACCTCAGCAACCTAGAGCTCTAATACCACTTGATCTGAAATTGATCTAAGACAAATAATTAAGGTATTGCAGACTCATGTGCGTAGATGTTCCTATGTTATTGTATGCAACGGATCGATAAAATTGAAAAATACACAGACACTGAAGCAGTTAAAGAAAACATAACAGGAAAACATGTAAATACAAGAAGTTTAATAAGGAGTTCACCCAATACTCCTGGGCTACATCTCCTGGTCTAGCCTTCAGTGGTGGCATCTCTATTATGTTTTCAAAAGCAGAGTTTTTTCAAGAGTGAGCTCAATTTGAGTCTCACACAGCAGATATGAATCAACAAGACTATACTTGGATCCCCCAATTCTCTGGAGTACATAGACTCTACTTACTGAAACTCGACCTCTATTGGTCACATTGGTATGAGCCCAATCTGAGAATCATACATGACAGGCATATACAGAGGATTTCACTTGAACCTCTCAAGCCTTCTCTAGAATACATAGACTCTCTGACTCTTTATGGCTCTATCTAGCTCGATGTTGCATTTTCTTCTGCAGGTCAGCTTGGCTCCTTCTTTCTGCTCTTGGCTTTCTACGTCTAACTAACTCTCTCTACTTCTTCCTTTGTTAGTTCATTGCTTTAAGGCCAATCTACTTTCTGACTGTTCGTTTCCGCTTCCCAGCTTTCTAGTTTCCCTACCTCTATCCATCTGAATCCCTCTGTTCGGTGTAATCATCACTATATAATGCCTAATAAGAAGGTGGCCACCTATTTTGTAATGAATGAGTGTGTCAGGTTCACTGGAAATGTTTGAACGACCGTTTTGTCTGTTAACTCCAAGAATGCCCGCGAAATACAAATATCCACCAATGCATCATCCATATCAAACTTCAAATCTTATATAACCTTGCCTATTGACTCCGTCAAATCCAGTCATCCATCGGAATGCATCTCTGCCATTGATATGGGGGTCCTAGATCCTACGGTCATCGCTCATATTGGGAGGCTAAGTAGTACAATGGTTACCCATCCGATGTGAGTGATTTTCTCTCTCTTCTACTAGACATGTGGCACTCATTGTATGGCATCGAGCGGAACTCGGATGAAACCACTTACCACTCAAAGCCCTTTTGATATTCTGTTAGTTTTGTGGAATCCCACTCCATCTGAAGCAAGGGATTATTTTCCACGTTTTATAATTATTTCAGGTCTAGGCACTCGGGGCTTTTCCTTCTTTGAGGGGTTTGCGCTGCGATATGTGATTAGCGACTTGTCACTAATCACATATCAGAAACTACCCACATTTCTTAAATTGACCTCTGGTTGAGCTAATTTGTGGTGGTGCACATTACCATGGGCTGATGATCTAAGCGCTTGACCAAGGGTCCTCGTTGGTCCGCGTTTTTCACAAATTGCAATTGTTTCGAGGATATCTCTGATAAGTTAGATCTTTATAAGACTTTGAAACTTTGGCATGATTTTTAAGAATTCATGAAAACTTAGAGAGTGTACTAGAATCCTATTCGAATCACTTGCTGCAGCTCCCATGCTTCTATCTCTATCTGCTGCAATGTTGGGTCTTCCTGTAGTGATGTGAGTGTAATAAGGGACTAATATAACAATCTTGTGCAATCCTGTATAGTGCACTCCATCACTATCAATCCTTATTGAAGAGCGTGACAGTGTTGCTCTCTGACTTCCAATGGTGTAGGGGGTTGCACTTTTAGTCTTAGCTCAACAATCTACAAGTTTAATTCCCACTGAATTTCGGCATCTTCTTCCTAGGCCTTACAGAATCCTACGGCTATATGATGAATCTTCGCGGCTGCTGGGAGTTCCGCTTGCACAGCCAACTCTGGTACACTACTGCAAACCTTTGCCATGGCCTGTTCCAATTCTTGGTTGCGTGCGACCAAGTCATCGCGCTAGAGTCTGACATGGTCTAGATTTCCCTATTTCTCCTTCAAGATCTGGAGGGCATGGCTTTCCCTGGAGCAGATCTTAGCAGTTACCCCATCCTGCAGCTGGTATAGGGTTTCTATGGGAAGGACGGCCAAATTCAACCCCCAACTTCTCATGTTGCCTTCAGCTTCTGCTATGACGGCACCTATTGGTAATTCTAAGTTGTTCATTGTGTGGGTGCACACCATTTTCTCTACTGTGGATGTATCGTCTGCCAGGTTCGTTATCGTCCCTCCTAAGGCTCACACCTGTAATGCCTGTAGCTGCACTCTGAGCAGCCCCAAAACAGTTGTTTGTTTTGTCATCAATTCCTTTAGAGCACTCTTAGTGATATCACACACTGGTTCCCTGTTGGCAAGAAGATCTCCTTCCAAAGTCCTTGTTGTCTTCGTCTTTTTGTGTGATGGTGGCTGCTCCTGGACACACGGTCTCTTAAGTTGAGTTGATGCTATGGTTAGGTCCATGCATTCCTGTGTCTGCACTTGCCCCTGTATGTCCTACTCCATGGATAATTCCTCCACAATCTCTTCGACAGCCACAGTGATAGTCTATGTTGCTGCCTCAGTCACTGCCTGCTACGTGGGTGTTTTCTGTTCCTAACGCATTCTTTCTGCCAACTATGTGATGTGCAACTTGAGTTCCTTCTTCTGCTACTGAACTACAATTTTTTCTAATTCGGCCAAGTATTGAGCACACCACTCGAGAGGCCATGCCGCCATTACCTCAAAAATTGCATCATCCGTTGCAATGAACAGAAGCTTTACCCATGCTCAAATAGGATCCTTTTGCGCTCGAATATATAGATTATGCATATCCACCTTGAACTCAGCCATGCTTTGGAACTAGTCGTACACTGTAGAGGATAAATATGGTCTGCAATTATTCCGTGTTCTTATACCTGCCTCCATGAATATCCAAAACACCTTGATCTCATGAATCCTCGTGGCATCTTTCGAAGCCTGGAGCGAATTATACTGCACGGCTTTAGGAAGGTTCTTCTCAATGTCAAGAAATTGGTTGCCTTTCAGCAGCTCTCCTGCAACCAGTAAGATTGTTAGGAGCAACCATGCATAATGGAAAGTCTTACCTTTCTCCTGGGCTTCTTGACAATTTGTCAAAAATTCATCACAGAGGAACTGCGCCCAGTTGAACAGAACCCCTTATGCGCGTTGTTCTGCGAGCACAATGACAGAGGCTGGTACCTCGTCTGCGTGGAATTTCCTCATGAGCTTACCAACCAGTAACTGGATGGTGACACACACCTCTCAGTCTTTGATGCTTTCTATTACATACCCTCTCTTCCGCTTTTCTAGCTTGTATTTAAACTTCATGGCTTCAGTGAGGCCCACGTCACTACTTGTTCCAACTATGTTTGCAAGATTGTTTCCTTTAGTAGGCAGCTGGGAGATTCGGTGTATGAGATCAGTTGTGATGGGAATGAATTCCTCCATCCAGAGGTACCCATCATGTACGAGACATAGTAATTGTCGGATAACAAAAATTGTGATGGCCGCACAGTGATAGTGGGGCATCCACCTTAGATTGAGTAATCCCACCTTTTCCACACCTCGTAACCATTTTTTCTATAGTAATTTCTCCTCAGCCAACTGGGGAAGCTTCTCACTATCTACAAGATCCAAATATTCAAACTTTATATTCAGTATCCGACCCAGCGGCAAAGCATCAAACCTTATTTCATCCGAAAGAAGCAGGGTCTGGAGCGTACTCTTCGTGGCCTCTAAGTCTTTTGGAATCCTGGTTTTTCCTTTCCATGAAGAGATATATGGTGGTAGCATTATCGTCAAAGATGCTTGGGGAACATTTTCCTCTTCCTCATCTTGCACTTCAATCTTAGTGATCAGAGCTTGTAGATATTCCTCGTCCTCCTTGAGTTCAGGAGTGATTGCCTTACCCTTTTCTACTATTGACAATTTACTGAATCGCGGTGATGCTCAGACTAGCCCCATAACTTGTTTATCTTTCCAGGGTCGCAGTGTACATGGGGACTTTTGAATCTTTGGGGCAGTGGCCAGATCTTCCTGGGTCAGATAGGGTTCTTTCGCGAACCTTGCTCTGGTTATAGACATGATTTTTATCTTGGATTCACTTGGGTACATATGCATGGGTGGCCCATTAGTGGGGTGCTTGCTACCCTAAGGGTTTTTATAAGATTGTGTGAATTCAAATTTGACCCTTCCCTCCACTTCTGAGTCATTAACATCTTCTTGGCAGCAGATCTTTTCGTATCTAACTTGGAATGCTTGTCTTAATGGCCCGCCACCCACTCCTATTGGCCATAAATCAAACTTCTTGTCATGAATAGTGTTGTCAATGGTTACCTCCCAACCTTTCCACATGGCAGCGCAGTCCCTTATTCGCATCTGTGATGATCTAGATTTAAACAGGAATGCAATAAATTACAAAGATAACCATAAACACAAAGATGCAACAAAAATAATACTTCATTTCATTAATGGAAAATATTGAAATATGCTTACAAACAGAGATGGAAATAAACCAGCTAGGGCGATGGTAGCTTATCTCTGAGAAGAGATGTAGCGGCTACATGCCTCTGAACTGTGTTACAATGAGGCTCGAAGGCCTATTTGTTGTTGAGAAATAATGGAAAACCCTTAACATCCCAAAACCTAAACCTAGAAGATGAAACGCCAAATTGTGGGTCCCGTTTCGGTAAATTGGTACATCAATTTCCTAGGGTCGTAACTTTGGCACCCGATCTCTATTTGACGCATACAATGGCTCACTAGAAAGATCTCTCCGAGAACTATAACTTTGGGAAGAGAAACATTAGTCCATAGACCCATGTTGCTCCCAAATTTCCCAAAAAATGTCATTTAGGGCCTCAAAATGGCTCTGGAAGTTGAGGACCTGAAAAATTGCTAAGAATAGTAAATTGTGCTACAATTACAGAAACTGAACTAAAAGAGACAGTTGTGGGGGTCCAAATGAGATAGGTGGGTGGCCATCAACATCCACCTAGATCACGCGATCTGGATGACTGACTAGTCCTGCGGTGAACATCCTTTCCACGTAGCTCTCATGCAGACTTGTTTATTGTCCCATGCCTTCTTTCAAGTGCTTGGAGAGTTGAGACTGTGCTTTCCACAGATAGTCAGGTAGTCGCACCCCAAGTGCGAGACTTTCACTTCCCTTCTAGCCTAGGCTATGGGCACCCTTCAATTTCCATTATATCTCATAGAGCGTCGTGTTCTGTGCTCTCTCGTTCAGTAGGGTGTAGTCACAACCATGATAGCAGGGTCGCAGCTCATTCTAGTACTGTAGTAGGGTTGGCCAAGTCTGGTCCCCTTATTTTCTAATTCACGCGACCCGCTTGTGCTGCTCTGATTTTTATTTTGCTGATTTCTTCGTCCAACCTCCCACTTTTCCTCCTCGGCCTTCCCCATTCTCCATCGAGTTCGCGAAGTCTCAAGCTGCCATGCCAAATAGCTTCCTACAATCGCTGAATTCCTTTGCCCAGGTTAGTCTGAACTGCAGGGGAAGTGATTGGGGAAATTCTCTCTGTCTTCCTGGTTTCATCCATTCTGAGTGCGGATAGATTCATCTTCACACGCCTCATTTTTTTTATGGTTCTATAGACCCACTAAACTCTTGGTACGTGCTGATTTAGTTGGGGCGGTGGTTGTGCAGCATACGACTACATCCCTCATCATAGGTAGGTGCCCAAACCACTCCATTCTGGCTACCCAGACCATGTTGGACACTGAGGGCCTCCAACTCGTACATGCAGCCACCTTTTACGTTCACGCCCATTCCACCTAATCTTCCCAAGTGCTTTCCACCCTTGTGTAGTTGTTGCCCTCAACATCCCTTCATGCACATTGTGCCAATTCTGCTCCATAAATGTAGTTCCCCAGTGGTCTATGAATTCCTCACCATTTGTGGCGCTGTCCTTTGCAAGCAGTGTCCTCACTTCAGCTATCATGCACCGTAGCAATCTAATCATCATATTGCAATTTAGCGTTGTTACTTCATGCAATCAGTTCTACCATCACTCTATCTCTTCATTTGAATCCGAAGTACAGGAACTATCACGTTCTCATGAAATTCTCTCGTCCGTCGACGGATTCACCTGATCTTGGCCTTGCATTGTTATCTAGTAAATAGAGTCTAGTTCATCATCACTGTCCTCGTCGTGCACAGGTTCAGTGTAGCGCGCTCCTTCGGTAGCGGAACAATTATGCGTAGCGACTTCTTCTCGAAAATCATTTTTCGCTTCTTCACGTTGATGACTCCATTCATGTCTGTGGCCCAATCTATCCCTAATAATGCAAGGTAAGGGTTACTATCATCTATAATCTCTATTACCTCGAAATTTTTTTGTGTACTCGTGCCATTGATATCCACAGTCACCGCTTGTAGTCTTCCCATGGACACAATCTTTTGCTGATTTTCCATCCTTAATTGAATAGGAGGCCACTATAACACAGGTCAACCCATCCACTCCCAAGTCTATTTGGTAACACATTCGCATCCAAACCTAGGTTAAGAACTACCTGATCGATCTCATATTCACCAATTTGCACTGTCAGCCACATTTCCCTCCTAGTACACAAAGTATGCTTTCCCATCTTTTAGACTACGTGCGGTTCCCCTGGTCTTGTGCACCTAGTGATAAAATATTGGAGTCCTTCAACTGCCTCATTGTCTCGTAGCAGCTTCATGCAAGTCTCTAAAAAGGTAGTAATCATAAATGGATCCATTCCCGGTTCTAGCTGCTTCTTACTACCTGAGGTAGAGACCTCCGCAAAGCTCTTCGTAGCTTCCATATCCATTTCCTTCACGCGTCCTGAGTCAAGTTCAGACGCCTTTGTAGGGGTCTTACGGACCCATACATCGTCCCTAGGTTGCTTTTCCTTATCCTCCCCTATATTCACACCACTTCTAAGCACTATGTTCACATTGGGGTCTCCTTCGCGTGGTTCCATCCTCATCATTTGGATATTTTGAGTTGGAGCAGGTTGAAGAACCCCCTTCTCACACATCTGTGTGATCAATGTCGAACAATCTACCACTTCATGATCAAACTGATAGTAGCATGGGCAACTTATTCTGGTCGGATTCATATATTCACGCGCGTCATGCCCGGGTCCTCCATAGTTGTAGCAGATTAACTATCCACGCCCTCATCTTGGTCCCATCCCTCCTCATCCTCGACCTCGTCCTTGGAAGCCACCCCATGCTATTGTTGTAGCTAGGTTGAGGCCTCACGTTTCCATCTGCATTCGATAGGCTACAGTTCTATCCATCATGAGTTCATAGCTTCGACATGTCTACTCATCGTGACCCACCGATCTACAAAAATTACAATACAGTTGATGTGAAGTCGGGGTATATTTCTGCAACAGGTGACAGTTGTTCATTGTGTGCTTCCCCCGTACCTAACAAATCATGCACCAAAGAGTAGCGGATGCACTCAGACTTTCCTGCGCCTTTGGTCTCAATGGCATTGGTCCCCCTCCTACCAAATAGTTCGTGAATACAGGACAGTGATCCTTATCGTGACCCTAACCCTTACATTTTATACACCACACTTCTTCAAGCGCTTCTGACTGGGGTGCCCTATCCTTCTTTAGACTCTGCATCTCTAAGCATAGGTTTTGTGATTGCGTATGGATTTGTTGGACTCCCAACCTAGGATATTGTATTGGAGTTTCATGAAACCTCATCGCTATCTCTAATGTTTTGGCCTAGGTCGAGATCTTTTGCTATGACAACGCCATCCTTAGGTGCGGTGTAAGGGATGCCACAAACCAGGTGTGGTGCTGCGCATCTAATAGTGTCATATTAGCCTCACGAATCATAATTTTTAGGTGTTAATCTAGATCCCATGGAGTCTCACTTGGAAGCATTGCAATTTCCTTAAATTCGATGATTAATTGAGTTTCTGATTTTGGTCGACTAAACTCTTTGTTCAATGCATCCTGGATTTTCGCTATTCTGGCATTTGGATGATCGCTAGAGTGCTTAATATACCACGTCAATGCACGATCCTATAGCGCACTCACGAAAGTAGCCTTTTTAATGTTATCATCCATAACGCCTTGAGTTTCCCATACTTCCTTTACCACAAACCAGAACTGGTTTGGTTCCTCATTTCCGATGCCTCTAAACATAGACAACTTGATCGCACTTGCCATTCCAACCCTTGGAGGTGGTGGAGGTGGGGTAGGTAAAGATGGGTTGGATGTAGGTGAAGAAGGTGACGCTGTGGATGGGGGCGATAATTGTGGAATGCGCTGCTTTATCAACCAGACTACACTTTTTGGAGAAACCCCGGCAAGCTCCTCCTTGCTTTCTCACGGAACGAAATCAGGTGAATATTCTCTAATCCTTCGATCCCTTGGTAGCCTCTTCCACTCCACGTTACCCCAAAAATTAATGGATTCGCATAACCCGTTTTTCACATAACAACATTTTAATCCAGGTATTCAACGATTTGATGTACCTACCTTGCAGTCCTTTGAGAAAACGTCTTTCGGCTTCGCTGTAGCTGACAGTTGTGTCTATCACTAATTCAGTGATAAACCCTCCTATTATCTAATCCAACCAATGATCTACAACCCACACGGTCTTATCTTTAGATGCCTCTAGCCTGCGCACTAACTGCAGAGTCCACACTATTGGCTGATCAGGCTTACACCTTCCCATGCTATCTGCTAGCCTCGCGATCCACTCATATAGTCCTAATGAGAAGGATGCGTAGAAGATCTCGTAGATTTTTGTGTATATGTAGCGATCCAGCCACCTCTTCTCAGATATCTGTGGGGTTTTGTTTTCCTGCACCACAAACTCGTGAAGCTTCTGATCCAACCAATCTTCACTCTCTTTTTATATAGGGTTCCAAAATTCCGACATCAGACATCCCTTAGGCAGATCCCGATCTTGGCAATGGAACCATTTGTTGGCTTATTGGGCTCTGACCCAAGTTCGGAAGAGTTTTTAGCCAAACAAATCCCACAATGTTGGCCCTTTCAGCAATAATCCATGGAGCTTGGACTAAAGTATCACCCGAGGTAGTATGGGAGGGTGCTGGAACCAAGTTTTCACACCCTAGGGATGTCTTGATGAGGTTTGGAGGGGTTGCAACCCGATCTATGTACTTACGCTATTCCGCACAGCTGTCTGGCCTTCGCAAAGATCTGCGATGGGGGTTTCTTAGATACTTAGTATTATTGAAGTTATTATAGATATGATTTATTCTTTTAGGTCTTTAATCGAGCATTTAATAGTTAAACCCAGTGTGTGCAATTATAAATCTTAAATACACTCAAAAAACCATAACATAAGCATAAACATTCAGATTTGCGATCAGATACACAATACTTCCAAAATACTTATCTTTATCAATCTTCCATTCAGTACAATCCAATTCCACCCTGCGCATACAGCTACAGGGGTCTGCACACACAGTTGCGGACTCTACTAGGCCTCTGCACACACAGCTACAGAGCCTACTCTAACCACTACCACCCATGACTTGGAGTTACAGAGTTAGAGCACTCTCGCTTCTACAAACCCATACACTTTAGATCTCCAACAATGCTATCATCAAGAACTGCCTTCTAAATATAGATCCTTTCTCTATTTATACATTTCCATGGTCCGCAAACCATGGGCAAGCTGACACATTCTAGATTAACCTATAATATTTTAGGGAGGACTACCCTTGGACTTGACCCATTACAATTCGTGTTCCGCGCACTGCGCGAACCCTTTAGCATACTTTTATCCAAAATTGCAGGCTTTGAGCCCCAAAACCATTATGTGGGGGATCCGCTACCCAACACTAATCAACTAGCATCTATCATGTATCTAACCATAAAATCAATATACATATACATAAACCTATTGTATATAACCCTAATGCGTATAAAAATCCATTAACTAAGATACCTGCATGCTCAACGTCCAACATGTATGCCGACATGCTCTTGCCTCAAGGTCTAATGTTGCAACTTCACTTTAGTAATCTACATTTCCTACTCTATCTCAGCCAACACATCAACATCATAACAACCCATAGCATCATGATGACCTAATTTCATACAATTACCTCATGCATGACAACCTTCATCATGACAATGCATGCCTAACAACATATAGACACTGACATTCATAACAAATGTATAACTGACATGCACTCATGACAATCACATCCAATAAAAACACCATCAACTTCCACATGGCGACATAACTGCCACAATGACCACCACCATGCATACATAAAAAGTATATAATGTACAAACACATGTAACACATATGCAACTGACATGTATGTATAACAAACACATTCACCTAAGGAGAGTGCAACCACATTCTGATACCAATATTTAACCACCCTCCTCCCACATCTACCGAAGTAACTAGCCAACTAGGGTAAACATGTGACGAGAGGCTACAATGATATGATTCAACCTCCTTGGTGACCTTATGGAAATGGAATCAATCGAAACACATCAACCATACCTTCCACATCAGCAACACACTCCCAAGAGGTATCCTAGCTACTTAGGCAACCTGCCCCTGGGTCCCACTGATTTTTAGACCTCTTTACCTTTGAACACTCTCATTCTATGGGCATGCCATCTTCCAAAGACCTCTTGGCGCTCTCACAAGCCTACATGCCTACGTCAAGGGACTTTTCCCATAATACTTTTGCTAGCATCCATGAGACTTAAGGCACTTTTCTAGCCCATAATTCAGGCCACTTCTCAAAACTTATTGTAACTTCTAAAATCCATCAAACACATGATGACAAGGCTAATAAACCAAAAATAAACCTCAAGGCTAGGCCTGATCATCCCTAACCATGACTGACGTTATGTCAAACACTTGGAATCAATGCAATCTATAAGTAGAGGATATAAGGCAGAGCATGAATGACTGAAAATCTTATGAAACATGACAAGAAGGATCACCACCTTCTCCCTTGAAATTTTATGACATCAATTAGGTCTTTCATCCATTATCTAACTATTACAAGTAAATACATGAAATAACCATGACATGAACAAGTCAATTAACCATGCTTATAACTAGCATAAAACCCTGAAAATGACATTCATATAAAATCCATTAAGTTCACATATTAATAAGTATAGAAGTAAGAGAACTTAGTTTTTATTAATCATAGGAAAATTTGACCAGGTTTGGGACTTCCACGTACCACCCGACCGTAGACATGGCTGAACCAAATCTTGCTTTTAGCCAGTCACCCCCCTACCATATTCCAAGCATGAATGTGGGATCTCATGTATAAACCAATCCAAAAACAACCTAGTGAATCAAAAATTTAAACCATCTCCACCCTCACCAAACCGTGATCACACCAAAATGAGTGCTCCGATCACAAAACCGAACCGAATTTGGAATGCCATCTAGAATCCATCATTATCCTTGAGGAATTTTCCATCTCCTTGACTCTCAGGCTTTACCACAATCCAATCCCAAATCACTGTGCCCTAAACCAAGACAGAATCTTAAGCTTTACCGCAATCCCTACCGGATAACTAGGCCCTAAACCAAGACTCCTCCCTCATGCTTTACTGTTTGTCCCACCAAAACCTATCAAGGGATTCCTAGGCCTTTGGGAATGAATCTTGAGACCACCTCTGCCCCATATTCCGAAATCCATTCGGAAAATCCAAATTTCAAAACTGAGTTAAACATCCCAGCACACCATGGCATATGGAAAAAGGAAACATTAGGCTGAAAATCATTGTCATAGCTATCAAAACCAATGCACCAACTATTATAGACATTTTTGGGCACTTCAACCCCAATCATAAATGTCCATAAACTGAGGGCTCCTAGGTCCCTAAAAGTGTTGCTTCACTGCCTAAAGGAACAAGGTCAGCTGATTACATCATCTCCCAAAAGTTCTCCACTGAAAATTGCTCATAAATGGTCAAAACTGGACCATATTGAAAGCCCAGTGTAGAGGGTGCAATGCATATCACCTTCCCAATGTACAAGGTGCGATGCATACAGAATTTCTCCTCTGTAGGGTGCGATGGTCGGGAATGGACAAATGCTAGGGACAAAATGCGAGGTGGAAGATCATGGAATCTTCCAGGAGCTTCCCCTCTGACACTTGCCTCTCTATTTTCGACCACAGATGAGTAAGAGATCATCATTCTCCAAGTGGAAGTAGGAACTATCAGAGAGAAGACACTAATCAAGACCCCAGAAGATGACTCACCTCCCTATAATCATCTATATATGGATCCCTCATCACAAAGATCCAAAGGCTGGAATTTTGTATCTTATAGAGAAGTGTGTTGGTTTTCTAGTGTATATTCATAGTGTTGGGTGATCTAAGCTTTGCTTGAGGTGAAGAAGGGCTTTCTAGCTAGAGGATGATGTTGGGTCAGAACATATGGTTGTAATCTTCTTGCTACTTTTAATCTTAATAAAGTTATTCTAGTTTTCCTCCATATTCTTGTGTACTTGTCTATATATGCATTTGTATGGTTAACACACATCTGGTCCTATGTTATTTATGAATATAGATCTTTGTTTCTTCGATAGTAGTATGTTGCTATAATTCCACAGGTTCCCTTTGAAGCTAGGCAGACGAAGAAGAAGCGGCGAAACTCTATCAAGAAAGAGAGGAAATCAAGCGCAAGACTAAGGTTGGTCTTCTTGGTTCTCCTCTTGTCTATTTTCATAAAGGAGAACGAAAGTAGACTTTATTTGTTTGTTTCTAAGATAGCCACCCATCTTAGTGGGAATAGTAGCATCCAAGTGGACACTATTCCCGGTAACAAAATGGCGACTCCACTGGGGAGCGACTAGATTGTTTGTTAGCCTATATATCTTTGTTTCTTTTATAAAATTACAAACGGAGCCTGAAGTCAAGCCAGCTAGCCTTCGAACTACATTTGTTATACAAATTCAAAGTAGATCAATGTTGCTTCAGTCTATCTCCTGGTTTTGTTTATGAATTAAACAATCGATCTGCAAACAATCTAATTGCCCTAAGTGGTGGCTCTAATAACCTCTTTAGATCACCCCTGTGTTTTACATACACTGAACATTACTTACCCAGCCTAAATCCATGAAATGAATTGAAAATTGTGAGTGAAAACTTGTTTAAAGTCTCGCACTGGTACCATCACACCCTGCCTTCAAGGCAGTCTGTATGCATCGCACTTCCCGAGTGCAGTAGGTGCGCTGCATACTGGTTTCACTGTGTAATAGGTGTGATGGTCAGGGAAGGTTAACTTTACCTTCAGACTGTGGTTTTTTCTCACTGTTTTCAGTCCTATTAAGGAGTTTTACTGTCTATAGTAAGTTTATTTCTGTGAAAACCCCCTTCTCTTGCATTATTCCACCTCCTTAGTGCAAAGAATTGTAAATGTTTTTATGTATTGTGCATCATTTTCAGTTCTCTTTTGCAAAAAGTAGCATAGTTGAATTGTTGTTTCTGGATCTGAAAGTGTCGTAGCTGTGATTTTCAGTTTTAGAAGAAAATCCCATTGTTCTTGATAGTTGATTATACAGTTACTATTGCATATGATTTGAATTAGCAGTTTTTAAAGTGTCGAAAAGTAATTTTCATTTCGAAATCGCAAAGTGTCTCTCTTACCTTCACTTCATTTTGAAAAAGAAATTTGTTGAGTACTGTCGCTTTAAAAGTAATTCAGATTTGCACATAGCTTTCTTATTATCATTCATACATTAAGAAGGCTGAAAAAAAATACATGCATGTGCATTTGCATTTCGACTGCTTGGTTTGATTTAGGACAGTGCATTTAGCATGTGCTTTGTGCTCTTTGCAGAAAGAT
>APFE031303082.1:125019-152199 GCA_000404065.3 Pinus taeda
AGATCATCATTCTCCAAGTGGATGCAGGAACTATCAGAGAGAGGACACTAATGAAGACCCTAGAAGATGACTCACCTCCATATAATCATCTATATATGGATCCCTCATCACAGAGATCCAGAGGCTGGAATTTTGTATCTTATAGAGAAGTGTTGTTGGTTTTCTGGTGTATATTCATAGTGTTGGGTGATCTAAGCTTTGCTTGAGGTGAATAAAGGATTTCTAGCTGGAGGATGATGTCGGTTTAGAACATATGGTTGTAATCCTCTTGCTACTTTTCATCTTAATAAAGCTATTCTAGTTTTCCTCCATATTATTGTGTACTTGTTTATATATGCATTTGTATGGTTAACACACATCTGGTCCTGTGTTATTTATGAATATACATCTTTGTTTCTTCGATAGTAGTATGTTGCTGTGATTCCATAGGTTCCCTTTGAAGCTGGGCAAATGAACAAGAAGCAGCGAAACTCTATCAAGGAGGAGAGGAAATTGAGCGCAAGACTAAGGTTGGTCCTCTTGGTTCTCCTCTTGTCTATTTTCATAAATGAAAACGAAAGTAGACTTTACTTGTTTGTTTCGAAGATAGCCACCCATCTTAGTGGGAATAGCAGCATCCGAGTGGACACTTTTCCCGGTAACACCAACATCAAGAGAACCATACACCAACATGCAAAGCCATGCATGTAAAAACGAGCCAGGAAATCACATATGCAATATGTTACCTGCAAGTATTCTTGTTGAAGCTACTTGATCATGCTTTTCCTTGCTTGATCTTTGCTTTCCTTCCTTTCCTTTCCTTTTCCTTCCCTTGCTTGCTTTTCCCATCCTTGCTCCAAAACTTGACCAAATCTTGAGCCAAGAGCTTGCCAACTGATCCTTAGAATCCTTTTTATCAATGCGGCCTCTAATTTCCTCATTGTCTATTATTTTCCTTCAATTTCCTCCTCACATGAAACATGTGACCTTTCACCTTACTTTTCTCCTAATTTCCTTTATTTTCAAAAATAAATGTGCCAAAATACCTTTTTGTCTTTTAATGCCTTTTCCTTTTCCTTTTCCTTTGCCAATCTCCTTAGCCATAATAAACTGAAATGATCACCCACACTAGGATGCCCTGCCCAACATTCATCTTGGAATAAGTGTCCCTTAATCATGGTCTTATTTTTCCTTTATTAACTTTTATTACATGGAATTTTCCCCAAGGTTGTTACATCCTGCTTGATGCTTTCTAGTTATTGGAGTTCCTAATCACAAATTCCATTTCCCAATCTCCTTAAGCTTGTTCCACAAATTCTTCATTCTTAGTTAAAGCCAAGGAAGACCTAATTGATATCCTTAGTGAGTACCCAATAATGTGGAATACCTAATGCAACATTCAACCAATTGGTAGATCATGCCACATTAAAGTTCAAGTTTCTTAATTTATTTCCTATTTTACCTCACTATCTCTAGCAGGTATCCATACCTAGAGTTATGAAATTCATTTTGGGTAGCAATTTTTTCATTCAATGTTGATTTTTGTAGTTTGGGAAGGTACTTCTACATAGGCCTTGTGTCTAGGCATGCAAAAGTCACCCATGTTCTCCTTAGAGCACTTTCTCTAGTGTGAGTAAGTTTCTAATTGTTGATTTGGGTACAACAAAGGGGGTATGACCCGGATTGAGGCTATTTAAACAACCCAAGCCATTTGAGATGATTACCCTCAATGTGTTTTAAGGCTCTGTTCGCCTAAATGCCTTTTCCTCTTATGAAGAGAAAAACAAGCGGTTTATCCTATCATTATCCTCCAATTAATATAAAACTATTATTTATGTTAATGCACCTAAACTACAAGTTAATGGATGAGTAAATTATATTACAAACTAGTATATATGATACAAAAAATATACAAGAGTATAATACAAAATAATAAACACCAAAAAGCACTATAATTGGTGAAAAATAATAAATAAAAAAATTACACTATTCCAATTGTTTAGAATTAAACTAAATTTAAATCTAATCTATGAATGCAATTGTAAACCTAGAAGGATAATAATTCCTAGTGATATATAATAAAAGATGAAATCTACAACAGTGTAAGCCTTTAACCATTTAAATAAAGATAGAATAACTAGACTTGTTTAAATGTTTGAGCATCAAGAATTACTATTAAATCCAAATACTAAAGAACTAATTAATACTATCTAATTGTTATTTCTCAGTCAAGGTAAACTAGAATGATAATTATAACAATTTCTAAAGATTAGATAATCTTTCAATTATTCATTTATGAAACAATTCAATAAACAAATAATGAAATGTAATAACACATTAGAAACAACTACAACACAATTATTAATCCAACTTATATAAAAATAGCATTCCTTACAATCTAAATCCCCAAAAATAATTCACAAAAACTTGGATTGAATTGATGTTAAAGTCAATTTCATCTTTCAGACACAATTGATTGAAGGATGAGTATGATCGAATATAAACAGGTATAAATTGAACTAGCACATCAAAGAGGAGAAATGAAATATAACATGTGTTCATTCATGGAGCAAAATCACTAAAGAACAAAGTTTTTTCTTCAAAATTTTCAAAAGTCAAATAATAAAAAGTCCAAAAGATGTAAAAGAAAGAAACCATAGAATTCAAGTATGATATATAAGCATTGATGGAAAGAAACGAAATAAAATTACTTATAAAAAACTAATGCAATATAAGTTCCATAGTAACTACATGTAATAATCTAACATTTTTCCTCCTCTTACTATAGCTTACAACCTCATCCTTGGAATGTGCATGCACCTATGCTACCACTATTGACCTTACTCTTCATTTACCAGCATCTTGTTATTGAGGCGAGAGGCTCATTCTACAACCCAATGTGAAGGCGATAGTGTAAGTATGTCCATCCATCTTAAAATAAAAATAAAACATTCTCTAAATACAAAAGCAATGTCGGCTATAATAAAAAGGGAAAAAAAATATGTTATGCATATTTAATTACTTGTCATATAATCTAATATCATTTCATGTGAAGTAATTAGAAGTAAAAAAATAAGTTAGTAAGATTAGATATCATTTTTTGGGATTCAGTTGCATTAAGTCTTTCATCTATGACCATTTCCATGAGAGGTAGTCATTCACCCCTCTGAGCCTCACCCGATGCAATGAGTGCTAAGTGGACTTTTCAAAAATCATAAGAAATTACTCAGTGACAACTACATCTCATGGAAATGGTCATAGATGAATGCCTTACTTAACGCACAGTTGAATCCCAAAAAATGATATCTAATATAATGCACTATGAAAACCCCTCAATACTTAAAAAAAGTGAGTAAGATGTTTATATCTTATACTTTTCAAAAATATTTTATCACTTGATATCAAATTCATAAAATAAAATATTATAATGCTATATAGAATAAAATATCCAATATAGGTTATGGATAAAATATATTAATATGAATTAATATTGATCTATATTTAAAAAGACATTAATAACAAGAAAATAATTATATACATAATAATGTGCCCTCATAAAATAGTTTAATGTACATGTTCTGTAGTCTCTATAACATTAAAAAATACAATTTAAATAATTAAAAATTATACATTGATTTTTTGCACTCTAAAATAAGTTTACACTTAAAGAAATTTAATCATTTTCCATTCATATTTACACTTACAAAAAATTAATCATTCTCAACTCATATTAAATCCATAGCTAAAATAAATCTATGCTATTAATAATACAAATTTACATAATCATTTTTTAAACAAAATTCCTTAAAATTAAAATACACCATTTATTCGAATTTCAATTGTATCAATTTGTTTCCCACAATAATCTTCGTATTGTTGTCTTGTTTTGCAACCCAACTATCGTGATTATGAATTCCACCAGTATTTTTCCACCTGTTAAAAAAACCAAAATCAAAACAAAATCACGACAAAAGTTTTTTTTCTTTTAAGCCTGACTACAGAATGTAAAATTATGTTGTTACTCTAAATTGAACAATAAAATGAAAAAAACAAATTAACAAGCTGATTTTTTATTTTTTTTAAGCTTATGTATAATTTTGTAATTACTTTAAATTAATAATAAAATGAAAAGAAATAAAGCTTATTTTTATCTAAACATTTTTATCTTTTATATGAAAATAGTTATTAACTTGTACCTGATTACAATTAATAATAAAATGAAAAGAAATAAAGCTTATTTTTATCTAAACATTTTTATCTTTTATATGAAAATAGTTATTAACTTGTACCTGATTACAATTTAACAATGTAGAAATAAATTCAACATATTCTGAAAAATGCAATTGCATGACATTATCAAATATGTCAAGGTACAATGAATAATGTGTAAAAGAATAATGAATATGAAATGCATCTCGTCGAATAGTAAGATCAAATGATTGCAATCATGGGTTTGTTTCCTCTCCTTGTATAGACTAATCAACCTCCATTATATGCTATAGTGAAAAATCTGAAGATGAAATATTTTCTAAGACAAAGTAATATCCATTGCCATAAGATGTTTCATTTAATAATGGGGAATACATATTTTGACTAATAATAGCATCACCTAATAATTGATCTTGAACTTGTCCAAGTAAACAAGGAGCTATTTATAGATAACATGATTATAAAATTCAAATTCATTCTCTTTCACTTCTAAAGTAGTTGTAGCATCTCAAAAAGAATGACAACTATCTTCACTAAAATTTTATTTCTCATTAGAAGAAGACATTAGTGAAAAAGAATTATCAAGAACAATATTTGTATCTTTTAAGGTTTTGTGTTTCTCTTGATCTAATAAAATGAAACAAGTCAACAAAATTTGTGGGGCTTCTACAACTTCTAAATCTTCAAGATCATTATGTAAATTCAATTCAATCCGTGAATGGTTATCAATGCCTAATTTATATTGATTAGTAATTAATTGATCTTGTTTATCTGAAAGACAGACGACATATTGAAACCATTTATTGATAGGAGGGATTTCTTCCAAAGGAAATCTATTACCACAATGTACGAGCGTAATTGCAAAATATTCTAATGAATCATCCTTTTCTTTCCTTAAATATTTCAATTCTTGGAGTGATTTTTTATAATCAAAATTATTAAAATATAATAAAAATTCAACTCAGACCAGGAATAAATGAAATTAACTGGAAAATATTCGAACCGATACTTAACCTAGCCTCGAAAGGTGAAAGAAAACAATCTACATTCAACATTATGATTAGTAATATTATTCTTTAATCAAGTATAAATAAATAAATAAAGATGGTCCTCTTCACCATGAAAGGTGAGTTCTAACAAGAGGGAAATTGTCTTGTTGGAAATATTGGATAAATAAACACTGAAGGCATATTCCAACACATTGATGTGGGAAGGAGCCATTGTTCAAATGTGACAGTAAATAACTTGACTCCTAATATTTCAATTTTTATTCTAACTTGACTTATAGTGCCTACTAATATCACAGATAGAAGGACTAAAAATATAGAAATAATGGATCTTGAGGGTTGAATGATCTAATAAATTCATTTACCTCATCCCTCCTTCTAGAATCATTTTTTTGACTAAGTTCCTAAAACCTGTGCCAACACTAATGTAACTTACCCTAAGTTTAACTTCGGAAAAAAGAACATATTAACATGTTGACTTATTGATCTAAAAAAACCTTAGAAAAAGTAAACTAATTTACTTTAGTGAGTAAGTTTTAATCTTAGTTGTTGATCTTGACTGAGGTGAGATCTAATCTTTGTCATTAATCACTTTGAGATTAGGATTATTGTTAGGGATTTAGGTCAATGTAAAGTTATAAAATCAAGGTTGAGGAGAGGATATAAACACACCACAAAAACACAACAATGAGAGTGGAATCTTACTGAGTGGTGTGTTGGGTCTGAGGGAGTGTATAGAGGTTGGAGATCTAGAGATGAAAGATAGGTCGAGCACCGATCAAGGGTATGTCTACTAGATTAGATCGAGGTTATCTTATCTTGTATTTTCTCAGGTGGGTCATTATCCCAGGTAAGGAGTCTGTTATCACAAAATCAGTACTAAGGGCTGCTACTTAATAAGATCTCATGAAACTGTTTCAGACCAGGCTTTAGACTAAGGTTTAGCCTCCTTAGTCAGAGAGGGCTCTCTCACAGATTTTTGATATGCTTTAAAAGGACAAGAAAGATGGCTAACTCTTTAATTTGTATATAAAATTCATGCTGGTTGGAACAACAAAGATAAGGCTTCTCCCATTGGGCTCATGGAGTCATACATTCCTACAGTAAACAAGTAGCTACTCAATCATGGAAACCAAGGCATACAATGTCTAAATGTTCAAAACATCTACCAAGAAGGACCTCAACTCAACAAAACATACACAGGAAGTCTGAGCATCAGTGATGAATTCAGAGTGATTGCATGTTTAGTGAACTGTAAAACAAGATGAATAAAACCAAACCACATATATTCTGAACATTTGAAACACAAGATGAATCTTGGGAAGAAACAGTGTACTTTCTATTACTGTCAAAACACTTTGCATAAGCCAATATGAAAACTCTGTCTTTTGATAAAAATCTCCAACCCCTTTTACATCAGAGTTTTTCCTATATATAGGAAAACAAAACTTAAGCTACTTGAGACTCCTCCTCCAGCATGAGGGGAGCTCGATGTTTATCATTAACAAACTTTATCTATTCTTAAACAAACTTATTAAATACATCAGGTATTGTGCAGTAAATACAGAGAGTCCTAATCATATTTAAATTCTAATTCTATCTCCTCGTGAGTATGATGTCTTTCTTGAGCTGTGACACCTGTATCCTTTCTGTAGTGGCCGAGATGCATTTGAGAAGCATTCTCTGAATGAGCTGCCTTGGATTCCAACTATGCTGATGACTCATCATTTGGTGAAGATATATACTCTGTTTTCACGGTCCCTGCCTTCTATCCATCTTAATTTTCAAAAGAACGTGCTTGAAGCTATTTAATATCTTTGATGACCATGCATAACACCATATGGCTAATAATCTGGATGCTTTGTGAACTGGACAGGTGTTCAACCCAAAATTTCGATAACCCTACCAGAACCCTAATATTTCGGTCATAAAGTAGCTTTAGGAAGACTTTAGCAAAAAACCAAAATGTTCTACTTTTTGCTCCAATGCTTACATCTGTCATTCTTTGAATGTTTTGGCAGCCTTTTATGATCTCTTTCCTATCCTCGAAGCATTTCCTTACAAAATTTGCTGACCTCAGCATCAATTTCACTTTTTCTTTAAAAACAGTCACCTACAGCAGTTTCGTAGCGCGCTACGAAACTGCTGTTCTTTCCAAAATTACAGTCTTCAATGAATTTTCCAATTACTTTGTGACTGTTACAGCTTCTCTCTTGGCTCCAAAATTCCTATTTTGTCTTCCTTTTATATATGCCTCAAAAACCAATGAACTTAAGAAAAATAAACAAAAACTCGGAGCAATATCTCACCTTAAAAATTTTCAATTTTATTTAGCAGCTAACTTGCCTAACTGAGCTTTTAGTTTTGCAAGTTCGTTTTCCATGGCTGCAATTTCTGATACGGTTTTCTCTAAATTAGCCATTTCTTCATCAGCTGCCTCCCATTTCTCCTTTGAAGATGATGTTTTAGTTTCCTTGACAATGGGAACTTTTTTCTTCATATCCTTCGTTTTGACTTCCTTTGCTTTTTCTGCTTGAGCTATCTGCTTTCCCATTTCTTTGGCCTGTCCTCTGGTATATATTGTTCTTTTGATTTCCTCTGCCTTTTCTGCTTTAGGAAGTTGTCTAATTTCTTTTGTTGCAGTTACCTTGACAGCTACCTCATCTTTGTGGACTTGCTCCACTGCTTGGATTTGTCTTCTGGTGATTGGCCTTCGGGGTTTGACTATAAATTCCTTACCAACCTCCTCAAACCTTAGCCTTTTTGAGGCTTTTGATTTTTTGGCGCTATCAGGTGATGACTGGGTTAGGTCAATAGGGATTGCCTCAACCTGCACTGATGTGGCTTGTTCGAAATCGATTGCCTCCAGCAAATCCTTTAGACTAGCCTTTGACATAGGGCTGTCTTCCACTGCTATTGATTTTCCTTTTTCTCTGCTTAGCTGACTTCTTGTTCTGATTCTTGTTACTTGTGCAATTCCACTTGGCCCTGATGCATCTTTCTGGTGTTTGATTTTCTGCTTTGATGACTTGGGTGTCTCTTTTGCTGATGGTTTAGGTATCTCTTTTATGACCACAGGCTTCTCTGATTCCCTTGGCTTAGTTTTGGGCTTCCTTCGGTCTTTTACCTCCTTCTTGAGCTCAGCCAATGTAGGTTCTTCAATTCTTCTTTCTTTTTCCCTATCTGGTAATGGAGTGAGACCTGTTTTGCTTTGGAAACCAGACATAAAAATGAAAGAGTCCCAATCCCTACCAATTTTTTGCAAACTATCTAACACCAGCAACTTTATTAAACCATGGTGGAACAGCGAAGTTTCACAATTATCTTTTTTTAATTGAACTTTGTCGCACATTTTACTAAGGCTTCTGAATAAATAGAAAGGGATGTCTATTGATGCTTTCCCTGTGAAATGTAACAAGAGTTTGAAATGATAAGAGTAGACTTTGGTGTACCTTCCCTCACATGTGAGGTATTTCTGGATGCCTGTGAGGAGCAGAGCATAATGTTCTTTTATATAATTCCTTGGCACAGCTTTGGTGAGGTCCTCATTTACATATTGATCCTTTAGAAATTCTTTACAGGGAGTCATGTCAAACTTGAAATTCTTGAACCATTCTTGTCCACCTCTAGGAATTTCAGTGACAGCAGAAATGGCTTGCGGAGACACAGGGAACTCTAGCATTGACACCTTAGAATTCAAGCTAGTGAAATTTAATGCAAAGGCTTTCGTTACCTCTGTATGTCCTCCCTTCAATTTTTCGCAAAACCTCCAGCAACCTGCCTCTTTATAAGCTCATGCTACACCTTCATCTCTGAGTGTAAGATCAAGCCCCTCTGACTCGGTTCTTAGGCACCTTCCGGATCGATGTTCTCTTTTCTCCATCTTGCTCAGAATATTTTCACGCAGAGAACTAACAGCAGCTATAATTCACAGAACAGCTTCGACTTTGGAGTGCAGGCTCGCTTGCAATGATCTCTTTAAATGAAAACTCGGGCTTCTTGGCGTTTTTTCAAACACTCGTCATAGAACAGGCACGTTAATGCATCATGAATAAACATTATGACACTAGCATACCTCATAAGATCTCTTAAAATAATTGTCATGTGTGTGATCCTAAATCTGATGGCGGAATGAATCCTATCATGACCTGGAGAAGACATCAACTGACAAAATATGGACGGACCTAATGACTCATCTCTCGAGATTTGACATTTCAAGGAAAAAAAACCCGAATCCCCGATTTCGTAGCGCAGACAATTATGAATTGACAAACCACGCTACGAAATGGCTGCTAGATGATATGCTGCAAAAAGGTGGAAAAATGATTGTGCAGCTAAATTGGCCAATCAAATCGCGCTGCGAAACTACGCAAAAATCAAAATGATGCAATCAAGACAAGACGTGTTTTAAACCATAATGAGGGGGGGTATCTAACGGTTTTTTACAAAGACTCACATCAATACCTTTTGAAATTCTAACTTCAAAGTGACACACCTAAAAACCTATTGACTTAAACCAAATTTTTTTTTTATATATGAATCTTTGGACATAGGTGAACTGTGGTTTTAAGTGATAACAGAGTCCATGTAAGTTTGGATTATTTTAATGAAAAACTTGTTGGGAAGAAATGTGTTTATGTCATTATGAATGAGATCAATTATTTAAATTTGCTTCCGTTGAATTTTTTAGGAACCTAATTGTGTGTTTATTCAGTAAGTTTTGTGCTAGGAATCAAATATTGGGTGTCGGGTTCATAGGAAAGCTAACATGGAATTAGAGCTCAAATATTCAAAACCAATCTTGGAATCAAAAAAGGTTAGGCTCATATAGGATCATTAGGGCTAGGTTTGGATGTGACCGTATGAGGAGGATTTTGTTTTTTAAGAGGGTCAAGATCACAGTTCGTATACGGTACAACACAATTAGCTAAACAAAGAAAAAAAGGAGCATATTTTTTTTTATGTGGGTAGAGCTTAATTTCAAAAACAAATAAAAAAATTAAAAAAGAAATGGGTGGGTGATTGAAAGGCATCACAACCCACCTATCCACTAAGCAGGAAGCCCTAAAAGGAGGCCAATGTGAGGAGGAAGGTGATTTGAGTTGTCATATGCTCTGGTTGACTGACAGAAAGGAATAGTGGTAGCTACATAAGAGTTTTCCAGCCAAGCACAGGAAGACATAGCAGCTTTCATGACGCAACTATAGGCACAAGGGGGACGAAAAATTCTAACAGGTTACACCATTGGGGTTGTGTATCTAGGTCAAATGAAAAGCCAAGGGTTATTATAAAATAACCATAAGATAGATAGTGGGACGTCAAGTGACAATAATGTAAATTACGTAAGAGGTGAAGTTGTCCCAAGGAGAAAAACCTAATGCAAGGGAATCCATTAAAAAGGGATAAAAAACTAGCTAACCCACACAAATGTTGTCTAGTCTGCAACCATGGTTTTGGATGTTAAACCTAGTCGTTTGAATTATGAAAGGCCATAGTTAGGCCATGAGGACATGAGTAAGTCGATAGGGGTCGATGCAATGCACTTGCAATTGAAGCTACAACAGGGAGGACGTAAACCACTAAGAAGAAGTAATCACACACAAAAAAGGTGCTTGGGAATGAGTGTGACAAGTTGCAATAAGAATTTGCAACATGTTAGAAGAGAAATGGAGCCATGTGATGATGAGCATAGGTGGCTAAGAGCGGTTTGGGCACACTGTAGATATTAGCCACTAAGTAGTGTCAAGCAATAGGAGATAGTGGTAAACAATGGTCGACATATTTGTAGAGTATGAAAGACACCATAATAAATATAGAGTGCAGTAATTATTGTTATCACTCCAAGAAACTCTCCTAGGTTGTAGATCAGAGATGCCTGGTAACATATAATATTCAACATTGTTCTCTGAACTATTGGAATAAATGATGGTTTGGATCAAGCCAGATAACCATTTCAACTATTTTTCTACTCAAGACATGCATGAACACCCTCAATTTACAAGGCTTTAGACCACTAATGCTCAATAGTTTGTAGATTCAATGAATGGATGGAGAATACTGACCATACTAGCAGACGCATACATAAACATAAATGAATGGCTAGCTACAGGCAACAAAAGAGAATACTAACTGTACTAGCAAATGCATATATGACCACATATGAATGGCTAGATACAGGCAGTAAAGAAGCTTGCAAATTTAATTCATAAACTCAGAGATAAGATGACAGTTATCTGGCATTAGACTCAAAAGAAACATTAACAACCTGTTCAAGTGCAAGCTTAGAGCAGAAGAGAAAATGGACATTGAACGTATAACAACAAAAGAAGCTTGTATTACTAATGATTGAAGATGAGAAGCTTGAGTAGCAAAGTCTCATTAGTCTCTAGAAGTTGAACCCTTATTACATCTAGTTTTCAGCCTTTTATAGGCATTTTACAATGATCTTGAGCTCTCAAAGGCTCAGAGTCTTAATCTATCCACTCTGTCCCTTACTTGTTTGATTCCCTCTATAGGAAAGCATGGCTCGGAGGTTTTCACCTTCTGACAGAGGAATAACCATCTTCAGGTAGTTCGATGTGTTGTTTGGGAGCTATCTTGTGCCAGAGATGCTCCATGATGTTTGTTTGATGAGATGTGTTGGGCTATTGATGCGTTGTGCTACCCCATGATATTTCTGTTTCGGGCTAGCTGCATTGTCTGCTCCACGACTACTTTGTTGGTTTGGGATGAGCTACGCATACTGTGGCCCTTTCAATTCCCCTTCCAGCCTTTTTTATTTCCCTTTTGGTCTTTGTCTTCCTTTGAATGATGGAATGGCTATTCGAGTCTCTGTGATCTCTTTAAAATATTTCGAGTGACTATTTTCTGTTAAACGTAGAAAAACGCAGCAACATTGTGAAAATCCCGTCCATCTCCACCGTTGATCTAGGAGTCCTAGATCCAATGGTGGTGATCCATTTTGGGTGCCTCTTTTGTATTGGAGTTAACCGCCGGATGAGGGCGATTTTCTCTCTCCTCGTCCTAGACACGTGGCGGCCACTGTATGGCATTGGGCGGAGTTTGGCCTAAACCACTTTTCGCCTTTGGCTCCCCCGAAATCTTGTCGGTTTTGTCATTTTCTTTTTGTTTCAAAAATGCACCAAAACATTGAAAATCATTAAAAAATGGACTTTGGCAAACTTTAAAAAGTATATTTTTCACTTCCCGGACCCTTTCAGGTCTAGGCCTCATCGCAATCGCACTGCCCCAGGCTTCCTTTGTATTTCGTTTAAATAATGAAAATACACAACAAATATATTAAAAAATGGGCTTTTGTGGACTTTAAACTATATATATTTTGCTTCGGAAACCCCTCGGGTCTGGGTCTTATCGCATCGCACACATATATGCAAAGGCCCCGCTCCATGGTGATCGCCGATAGTGATCCTACGATATAATGTGGGTCGTCGATCTACATGCGTGATTGACGGTCCATGTTTAATCGCCGATCGCAATCACTCATTCCACCTGATCTGTGCCGATAACTGTCGACTCACCTCCGCTGATTATGACCCACCGATCCAATTATCGAAGATCGTTGATTGGTAGTGTCTTGTGCCGATTGCCACTACCCACCTATTCCAATGCGATCCACCGATTAGATTTGGACCGTTGATCAACCAGATTGGACGGTTGTCATGCATTTGGACTGTTAAGTCTGTGATTTTGGTTTTTTTCATGGTTTTGGAGTGATTTTTCCTCCCGATAGTGTATTTCCACCCTTCCAAGGGCTCTTAGCATGTGATGGTTTTGACTTTGAATGATCCTTAAGAGGATTTTGAAGACTTTTGGGGCATACTTGGATCTTTTGGCACGATTTTAAGCAAACTTTGGAGACTTTGGGAGTGTTTTGGGTCCATTTTTGGGCCAAACACCTCCAAAGCTAACATCAGCTCCTTCTGGGGATGAAATCCTTCCTATGAGGTTTCAAGAACTATAGAACAATGCCTTTCCTGTAAAAAAAACAAGATCAAATCTTCCTCCTAGTGTTGCATTGGGCATGGAGTCTATTTAGCATGAAATAAAAACTTGAAAAAACATATTTACAATACCAAGGCTTGAAAGCCTTAACTGAAATAAAGTTTCAAAAACCTCCCATTGACTGGGCCATCAAAAACATATCCTCCTTCCTTTGATGCATCCCTCTTGAGAAAACAATCACCAAACTGAAAATTGACCCTTTTTACCTTTCTATCAAAGGTTTCTTTCTCTTGGTCAATGTGCATATCAACAAATTCATCAAAGACTTGTAAAAGCCTATCAATTTGATCATCTACTTCAAAAACTTTCAAGCACTTGACATTATCAGGCAAAGATGGTCTATATTTCATCTCATCTCTATATGCTTTCAGCCTTGGATGTTTTGCTTGGATGGTTTTCTACACCTGTTGAATGATAAGGTTTGCTTCATACTCTGTTGTGTCATTTGTGACCTGAAAAGTTAATATAAAAGATGAATCAATGCATTCTTGTGTGGGGCACACAAGGACTTCACCTCTTCCTGTAACTTCCTTAGAGCAAGCCCCATCAAAGAACATGTCCCAAATTTGTGGGCCTTCTTCCTCTGTCATCTGGCAAACTAGTTTTTTAAGCTGCGTAGAGGCCAACTGATAAGGTTTGGTAATGTCAAGACTAAGCTTATCCATGACAACCTTGGGCATTGGATTATGGCTGGCTCCAGTGTCCAAAAGGAAATTATGAAGGATTTTATCATGAATAGTCAGAGAGACATAGAATGATGGGGAATTGTCTTCACTATTTACAATCATTGGATTATGGTTGGCTCCAGTGTCCAAAAGGAAATTATGAAGGATTTTATCATGAATAGTTAGAGAGACATAGAATGATGGGGAGTTGTCTTCACTATTTTCAATCGTTGGGATGAGAATAATAACTGGTTGGTCATCTTGCAGATTTACATAGTCAGTAGAAGCTTGGATGGCATTAGGCTCAAGAGCCTCAAGGATGGATTTCTTGAAGGACTCATTCTTCACTGGTCCAATCAGAGGCATAGGTATTCTTGGCTTCTGAAATTTCTGATTGAAAAATGAAAGAAGAAGGGGACTTGTCAAGGCCTCTTACCTCTATGGCTGGAGCTTTAAGGATGATAGGATCAACTGTTGGTTGCTTCTACTTATTAGCTTGTTGTTCTGTAGGGACAAAAGATTTATGAGCAGGATTTTTCTTGACATTATTCATCTTTGACTTCATATTATATCTTTGTTGATCTTTAGTTTGTAGAACAGCTTCACCATCCCATTCTTGGCTGAACTGGTCATTAAATAATGACTTCTCATAGGCAACTTTGGTTAAAAAAGTGGCGCTACCTTTGTCTTCCATACAATGGATCTCATCATCTTCTTCAAACTACTCTTCTTCCATGACTGCATTTTGAAAAGGAGTCTTCACCCTTTGTCTTCATTGGCCTCTTTGCTTCTTTGCAAAATCTGCAACTACCCATTTTCTCTTCTATATGGATTTGGATTTGGAGGAGCAAAGGTGTTAGGAACTCTTCCTTTCCTAGAATGTTGCTCAACCATTAATTTGGAAATCTCAAAGGCTAATGATTCTATCATCTTGGTCATTTTATCTATCTTAGGATCAGAGGATGATGAAGACTCGCCCCTCTCTCTCCTTCTATCAGCATTACCTTTGAGCTTTTCTGTAGCCATGATGTTTGATTCTACTTCTAGGGCTACATCTTGCATATCAGCTAAAGAAGCACATCGCCTCTCCCTCAACAATAAACAGAAGTCAGAATCAAAGGCACTGGCATAGATGAGTCTAGCGGAGGTAGTGTTGGGTTTCACTTCAGCTTGTATCTTGCTATACATGTAGTTAAATCTCTTATTAAAATTAGATAACAGCTCACCATTTTCCCTCTTTAAGTTCCCAAATTCAATGTGGTAGTAGAGGAGATACTTCTTATCCCCCCAATGCTTTAGAAATGCATCATCTAAAGCCTCATTATCTGCTATAGGTCTCGGGGTCAATTCTCTGAACCATTTTCTAGCCTCTCCATCTAGGCTTTGGACAAATAATCTCATTCAGACATCGTCTTCACTAATGTCCAGGTTATCAGCATAGCTATAGAATGACTCGAGATGTTCTTCAGCTGAAATACCTTCAGTCCCAGTGAACTTAGGCATATACTTATGATATTCTCCAGTAGGCATGGCATTCAAAGGAGTGGGTAGTATTAGAGGTCCATACCTAGCAGCTATGATTCTTTCCATTTTGGTAGGTGCTTGTGGACCTGCCATAGTTGTTGTGGCTAAAAGAGTACTGCCAGTATGAATGATAGAGGGCTGAGGAGTGACTGATAAGACTAAAGGAGTATGATGGATAGGAGGTGACGTTTCCTTTGGGCATACAACAAAAGGGAAACCTAAAAAATAAGGAGCTTTATGAATCTTTAAGAGTTTTTCTTCGCTGTTAGTATTAGAAGCTATACTCTCAACATATATTTGTTCTATTACAGGCCTTTCTTGAAGAGCTATAGGAGATTGTTTAGGTTTACTTGAACCTGACGGTCCTTTCTGCAATACCTTCCTCTCTTTGATGATTTCTTCAAGGTCAAGTACTGGGTCAGCTTGTAGCTTCTAAGGATTTCTCTATGTATGCCTCACAAACTAAGCCAGAACTATGAAGTGTAGTCACCAAGAGGTTCGGCCTCCAGTAGAGTTGTTAGATAGATGATTACAACCAAAAAAGTGCCCAGATTTTGTCTACCATCAAAGCCGGATCTATGTCTTTTCCTAGGGAAGCTGAGATTTAGTTTCGATCCTCAGCAACGATGCCAATTATGTTATCACTACAAGAAACTCTCCTAGGTTGTAGATCGGAGGTGCCTGGTAACATATAATCTTCGATATTGTTCTCTGAACTATTGGAATAAATGATGGTTTGGATCAAGCTAGATAACCATTTCAACTATGTTTTTACTCAAGACATGCATGAAAACCCTCAACTTACAAGGCTTTAGACCACTAATTCTCAATAGTTTGTAGATTCAATGAATGGATGAAGAATACTGACCATACCAGAAGATGCATACATAAACATAAATGAATGGCTAGCTATAGGCAGTAAAAGAGAATACTGACTGTATAGACAGATGCATATATAACCACATATGAATGGCTAGCTACAGGAATTAAAGAAGCTTGCAAATCTAATTCATCAATGCAAAGATAAGATGACAGTTATCTGGCATTAGACACAAAAGAAACATGAACAACTCGTTCAAGTGCAAGCTTATAGTAGAAGAGAAAATGGACATTGAACATATAACAACAAAAGAATCTCATATTACTAATTATGAAGATGAGAAGCTTGAGTAGCAAAGTCTCATTAGTCTCCAGAAGTAGAACCCTTGTTACATCTAGTTTTCAACCTTTTATAGGCCTTTTACAATGCTCCTGAGCTCTCAAAGGCTCGGAGTCTTAATCTATCCACTCTGTCCCTTAACTATTTAATTCCCTCTATAGGCAAGCATGGCTTGGAGGTTTTCACCTTCTGACAGAGGAATAACCATCTTCAGGTAGTTTGATGCATTGTTTGGGAGTTGTCTCGTGCCAGAGATGCTCCATGATGTTTGTTTGATGAGTTGCATTGGGCTATTGATGCATTGTGCTGCCCCATGATATTTCTGTTTCGGGCTAGCTGCATTGTCTGCTCCATGACTGCTTTGTAGGTTTGGGATGAGTTGCGCATGTTTTGGCCCTTTCAATTCCCCTTCTAGCCTTTGTTATTTCCTTTCTCATCTATGTCTCCCTTTGAATGATGGAATGGCTATTCGAGCCTCTGTGATCTCTTTAAAATATTTAAAATGATTGTTTTTCTGTTAAACGCAGAAAAACACAGCAACATTGTGAAAATCCTGCCCATATTTGTCCTTTTCAGACTTAAAAAATCCTTAGATATGGCTTATTCTCCTCTTGGGTCCACCCTTGCAGTGATAACACATCTCTACCATTGATCTGGGAGTCCTAGATCCAACGGTGGTGATCCATTTCAGGCGCCTTTTTTGTACTAGAGTTATCAAGCGGTTTTCTCTCTCCTCATCCTGGACACGTGGCAAATGCTGTATGGCATCGGGTGGAGTTTGGCCTAAAACACTTATCGCCTTTGGCTTCCCCAAAATCCTGTCGCTTTTGTCATTTTCTTTGTGTTTCAAAAATGCAACAAAACATTGAAAATCATAAAAAAATGGACTTTGGCAGACTTCAAAAATTATATTTTTCACTTCCCGCACCCTTTATGGTCCGGACTTCATTGCAATCACACTACCGTGGGCTTCCTTTGTATTTCATTTAAACAACAAAAATACACAACAAATATATTAAAAAATGGGCTTTTGCGGACTTGAAACTATATATATATTTTTCTTTTGAAACCCCTCGGGTTTGGGTCTTATCACATCGCGCACATATATGCAAAGGCCCTGCTCCATGGTGATTGTCGATAGCGATCTGGCGATGTAACGTGGGCCATCAATCTACGTACGCGATCGAAGGTCCACATTTAATCGCCGGTCGCAATCACTCATTCCCCCTGGTCTGTGCCAATAACCGCCGACTAGCCTCCGCTGATTATGACCCGTCGATCCGATCATTGGCGGTGTCTTGCACCAATTGCCACTACCTTCCTATGTTGATCAGATCCGTCAATGCGATTCGCTGATCAGATTTGGACCGTTGATTGGCCAGATCAGACGGTTTTTATGCATTTGGATTGTTAATCCGACGATTTTGGTTTTTTCATGGTTTTGGAGTGTTTTTGCCTCCAGATAGTGTATTTCCGACCTTCCAAGGGCTCTTGGCATGCGATGGTTTTGACTTTGAATGATCCTTAAGAGGATTTTGAAGACTTTTGGGGCATACTTGGATCCTTTGGCATGATTTTAAGCAAACTTTGGAGACTTTGGAAGTGTTTTGGGTCCATTTTTGGGCCAAATGCCTCCAAGGATAATAGTTATTGTGTAGTAGGCCATGTTAATAGTTGTTTAGCCAAAGTATCCTAGTCAAAAATGCCTACAAGTGGTAGTTTGGAGAATTCATAATGGGGTCCATATATTGGGATGATCTACAAGTAAGTAATACAACTAGGATTTCATAAATGGTAGTTGCATAGAGGTATGATGAAGTTAGTGTTGGCAGAATCTAGTTGGGATGGAATGAGGAAATCAAGAACTCAAATCCAATAGATCCACAAAGGAGCGCAAACAATAATTAAAGTTTGTTGGTACAATAACTATGTTGTTAAGGATTGTCTTGCAGGTAGGGTGCCACGTTAGTAATGGTTGAGTAACAATGAGATGAAATGGGAAACAGGCAGTTTCTAGCTAAGGGATTTGTTGTGACAAGTTGTGAGTAGAGGCAACAACATGGTTTAGTCGATAGAGCATGGTACAAAGGATAATATCAATAGAATTGGTTAGTATGACTAGTAGAGGTTATCCCTTAGAGGGAAAAAGGGAGACTATACTATTCAGGGGATTGGAAAATAACTTTTTGTGTGTCTCAAAGGACTTATATAGGCCCATAACCAGGTTAGATGGATTTAACATAGGAGCAATGACAAGAAGCATTCGAGTGATAGATACCAATGAGTGAGAAACTCCAAAGACTAAGCAACTCAAAGGGAATTGTGAGTATACATTTCCACAACTTGTAGTCATGCTAATGTAATTTTATGGATATATGTTGTGTACAAGTTTACTAATGTCCTACATTTAAAATGGTCTCAAAACCCATCATCAGGGACTCAAGTAAATCATTGTAGATCAAAAAAGAGTGATGGGCTATTTATAAAGAAAAAATCGACCAATGAACATTAATATGAATGTTAATATGATTGTTAAAGCATATTCTTAAGAATTAAAATATGTTTATTAAAAATATTTAACCATAATTTAAAAATATTTGACCACACTTTAACAGAAAATAAAATAAAAATAAGATATATTTATTTAAAAAAGTAACCATAATTTAAAATGAATTATAAAAAGAAATTACTAAATATAAATACATAAGGTTTTGACATCAATTTAAAATAGATTAAAACTAATATTGATATATTTGTTAAAAATATTTGACCATAATTCAAAATTTTTTAAAACAATAAAATAAAGTCTCTCATGATGGGTGGTGAGACCACTCAAAACATAGGACATCAATAAACTCGCACACAACATATATCTCAAAACTTATATTAGCTCAAAGGGAGTCATCCTTTAAGTTCGGGTAGGGAGGAGTAGCGAATAGATTCCTCCAAGTATGTCAAGAAAGTCCCTTGGTACAAAATGGCCATACATGATGTACGAAAGCAAGAGGCTTCTAGGAACAACACCAAAGGGAGTTGGACTTTGAGTATATTTCCATACCAAGTGGTAGATAAGGCTTTTAGTTTGGAGAGGACAACTTAGGCAATGGATAAAAGTCTAAGATTGAGGATAGTTCTAGGTGGAAGAATTACCTCCTTTGCAAAGAGGGAATGTTGGATTTTGTAGTTCGGTTAGGTAGTTTTGCATAGGCCATGTGTCAAGGTTTGTAGAATTCACTAACATCATCCTTACAATGCTTTCTCTAGTGTGAGAAAGTTGCTAATGTAGCTTAGCCAAAATTTAGCTTAGGAAAAAGTACATGTTAATTTGTTGGCTTATTGAGCTAAAAGAAACTTAGGAAAAGTAAAGTAATTTACTTTAGTGAGCAAGTTTTAATCTTAGATGTTGATCTCAACTAAGGTGAGAGTTAATCTTAGTTGTTAATCCCTTTAAGGTTAGGGTGAGGGCTATGTATTTCACTCAATGTAAAGTTATAAAAGAAAGGATGAGGAGAGGAGATATGCACAATACAACAAAACTATATTGAAAGTGTATCTTAGTGACTGGTGTGCTAGGTTCAAGGGAGCGTGAAGAGGCTAGAGATTACTTAATTCATTTAATCTTTGTGACTAATATCATGATGGCTACTAGTACCAATTTTTATTGATTATCATCTTCAATCTCAAATAATTTGTCATGATAAAAACAAGGTTCTTCTTCAAATGCAATTTGAGACATTTAAATAATTTCCTAATCCCCCTATAGACAATTGATCAAAAGGTAAAGTAATGGTTTCATGGAATGAAATAGTATCCGCTCTTTTATATTTTATATGAAAATAATTATTAACTTGTACCTGATTACAATTTAACAATGTAGAAATAAATTCAACATATTCTCAAAGATTCAATTGCATGGCATTATCAAATATGTTAAGGTACAACGAATAATATGTAGTAGAATAAAGAAGATGAAATTCATCTTGTGGAATAGTAGGATCGTATGATTACAATCATGGGTTTGTTTCCTCTCCTTGTATAGACTGATCAACCTCCATTACATGCTATAGTGAAGAATATGAAGATGAAATATTTTCTAAGACAAAGTAATATCCATTGCCATAAGTTGTTTCATTTAATAATGGGGAAGAAATATTTTGACTAATAATAGCATCACCTGATAATTGATCTTGAACTTGTCCAAGTAAACTAGGATATATTTATAGATAACATGATTATAAAATTGAGAGTCATTCTCTTTCACTTCTAAAATAGTTGTAGCATCTCAGAAAGAATGACAACTATCTTCGTTAAAATTTTATTTCTCATTAGAAGAATACATCACTGAAAAAGAATTATCAAGAATAATGTTTGTATCTTCTAAGGTTTCGTGTTTCTCCTGATCTAATAAAATGAAACAAGTCAACAAAATTTGTGGGGCTTCTACAACTTCTAAATCTTCAAGATCATTATGTAAATTCAAATCAATCCATGAATGGTTATCAATGGCTAATTTATATTGATTAGTAATTAATTGATCTTGTTTATCTGAAAGAGAGACAACATATTCAATCCATTTATTTATAGGAGGCATTTCTTCCAAAGGAAATCTAATAAAACAATGTATGAGCCTAATTTCAAAATCTTCTAACGAATCATCCTTTTCTTTCCTTAAAGATTTCAATTCTTGGAGTGATTTTTCATAATCAAAATTATTAAAATATAATAAAAAATAAACTCAGACTAGGAATAAATGAAATTAACTGGAAAATATTTGAACCAATGCTTAACCTAGCCTCGAAAGGCGAAATAAAACAATCTACATTCAACATTATGATTAATAGTATTATGCTTTAATCAAGTATAAATAAATAAATAAAGATGGTTTATTCTAGATGTGTTCTCTTCACCATCGAAGGTGAGTTCTGACAAGAGGGAAATTGTATTGTTGGAAATATTGGGTAAATAAAAATCGAAAGCATGTCCCAACACACTAATGTGGGAAGGAGTCATTATTCAAATGCGACAATAAATAACTTGACTCCTAATATTTCAACTTTTCTTCTAACCTGCCTTATAGTACCTACTAATATGACACACAGAAGAAGGACTAAAAATATAGAAATAATAAAGCTTGAGGGCTGAATGATCTAATCATTTCATTTACCTCATCCCTCCTTCTAGAAACATTTTGTTGACTAAGGTCCTAAAACCCGTGCCAACACTAATGTAACTTACACTAAATTTAACTTCAGAAAAAATAATGTATTAACATGTTGACTTATTGATCTAAAAGAACTTAGGAAAAGTAAACTAATTTACTTCAGTGAGTAAGTTTTAATATTAGTCATTGATCTCAAGTGAGGGATATCTAATCTTTGGCATTAATCACTTTGAGATTAGGATTATCATTAGGGATTTAGCTCAATGTAAAGTTATAAAATCAAGGTTGAGCAGAGGATATAGACACACCACAATAACACAACAATGAGAGTGGAATCTTATGAGTGGTGTGTTGGGTCTGAGGGAATGCATAGAGGTGGGAGATCTAGATATCAAAGAAAGGTCAAGCACCGATCAAGGGTAGGTCTATTGGATTAGATCTAGGTTATCTTATTTTGTATTTTCTTAGGTGGGTCATTATCCCAGGTAAGGAGCCCATGTAAGTTTGGATTCTTTTAATGAAACCTTGTTGGGAAGAAATGTGTTTATGTCATTGTGAATGAGATTCATTATTTAAAGTTTCTTCCATTGAATTTGTTAGGAACCTAATTGTGTGTTTATTTAGTAAGTTTTGTGCTAGGAATCAAATATTGGGTGTTAGGTTCATAAGAAAACTAACATGGAATTAGAGCTCAAACATTCAAAACCAATCTTGGAATCAGAGAAGTCAGGCTCATATAGGATCATTGAGGCTAGGTTTGGATGTGATCGTCAAAGGAGGATTTTATCTTTTTAAGAGGGTCAAGATCACAGTTCGTATAGTGTACAACACAATTAGCTAAACAGAGAAAAAAGGGAGCATATGTTTTTTATGTGGATAGGGCTTAATTTCAAAAAAAAAAAAATATTAGAAAAGAAATGGCTGGGTGGTTGAAAGGCTTGACAACCCACCTATCCACTAAGAAGGAAGCCCTTAAAGGAGGCCAATGTGAGACAGAAAGTGATTTGGGTTGTCATATGATCAGGTTAACTGACACAAATGAATAGGGGCAGCTACATAAGAGTTTTCCAGCCAACCACAGGAAGACGCGGTAGCTTTCATGATGCAATTATAGGTACAAAGGGGATGAAAAAGTCTAATAGGTTACACCATTGGGGTTGTGTATCCAGGTCGAATGAGAAGGCCAAGGGTTATTATAGAATAAATATAATATCAATAGTGGGGCATTAAACAACAACAACGTAAATTACGTTAGAGGTGAAGGTGTCTCAAGGAGTAAAACTTGATGTAAGGGAATCCATTAAAAAGTAATAGAAAACCAGCTAACCCGCACAAAATTTGTCTAGTCTGTAACCATGGTTATGGATGTTGAACCTAGTCATTTGAGTTATAAAAGGCCATAGTTAGGCCATGAGGACATGAGGAAGTCGATAGGGTTCAATGTAATGCACTTGTAATCGAAGCTACAATAAGGAGGACATAAACCACTAGGAAGAAGTAATCACACACAACAAAGGTGTTTGGGAATGAGTGTGACAAGTTGCAATAGGAAGTTGCAACATGTTAGAAGAGAAGTGGAGCCATGTGACGATGATCATAGGTGGCTAAGAGCAGTTTGGGCACACTCTAGATATTAGCCACTAAGTAGTGTCAAGGAATAGGAGATAATGGTCAACAATGGTTGACATATTTGTAGAGTATGAAAGGCACCAAAATACTCTAAGAGTGTTGTAGTTATTGTGTAGTAGGCCATGTCAATAGTTGTTTAGCCAACGTACCCTAGTCAACAATGTCCACAGGTGGTAGTTTGGAGAAGTCATACTGGGGTCCATATGTTGGGATGATCTACAAGTAAGTAATAGCAGTAGGCTTGCACAAATGGTAGTTGCACAGTGGTATGAGTAAGTTACTGTTAGAAGAATCTAGTTGGGATGGAATGAGGAAATTGAGAAGTCAGAGCCAATACAGTCACAAAGGAGCGAAAACAATAACTGAAGTTTGTTGGTACAATAACTAGGTTGTTAAAGATTGTGTCTCAAGTAGGACGCCACATTAGGAATGATTGAGTAACAATGAGATGAAATGGGAAACAATGAGTTTCTAGGTAGGGAGTAGAGGTGTCAACATGCTTTAGTCGATAGAGCATGGCACGAAGGATAATACTAGTAGAGATTGTCAGTATGACTAGTAGGGGTTATCCCTTAGAGGGAAAGAGGGAGACTATACTATTCATGGGATTGGAAAAGAAATGTGTGTGTGTCTCAAAGGACTTATATAGGCCCATAATCATGTTAGAAGCATTTAGCACATGAGAAATGACAAGAAGCATTCAAGTGATAGAGAACAAGGAGCGAGAAACTCCAAAGACTAAGCAACTCAAAGGGAATTGTGAGTTTACATTTCCACAACTTGTAGGCATGTTGATGTAATTTTATGGATATATGTTGTGTACAAGTTTACTAATGTCCTATATTTAAAGTGGTCTAAAAACCCATCATTAGGGACTCAAGTAAAGCATGATCGATCAAAAAACTGTGATGTAGTATTTATAAAGAAAGAACCAACCAATGAACAATAATATGAATGATAATATGATTGCTAAAACATATTTTTAGGAATTAAAATATGTTTATTAAAAATATTTAACCATAATTTAAAAATATTTGACCACACTTTAAAGTAAAATAAAATAAAAATAAGATATATTTATTAAAAAAAGTAACCATAATTTAAAATGAATTATAAAAAGAAAATATTAAAATATAAATAATAAGGTTTTGACATCAATTTAAATAGTTAAAACTAAATTGATATATTAATTAAAAATATTTGGCCATAATTCAATTTTTTTTACAACAATAAAATAGAGTCTCTCATGATGGGTGGTGAGACCACTGGAAACGTAGGACATCAATAAACTCACACTCAACATATATCTAGAAACTTATATTAGCTCAAATGGAGTCAACCTTTAAGTTCAGGTAGGGAGGAGTAGCCAATAGATTCCTCCAAGTCTGTCAAGAAGGTCCCTTGGTACAAAATGACCTTACATGATGTTCGGGAGCAGGAGGCTTCTAGGAACAACACAAAAGGGTGTTGGACTTCAAGTATCTTTCCATACCAAGTGGTAGATAAGAATTTTAGTTTGGAGGGGACAACTAAGGAAATGGATACAAGTCTAATATTGAGGATAGTTCTAGGTGGAAGAATTACCTCGTTTGTGAAGAGGGAATGTTGATTTTTGTAGCTCGGTTAGGTAGTTTTGCATAGGCCTTGTGTCAAGGTTTGTAGAATTCACTAACATTCTCCTTACAACGCTTTCTCTAGTGTGAGAAAGTTGCTAATGTAACTTAGCCTAAGTTTAACTTAGGAAAAAGCACATGTTAATATGTTGGGTTATTGAGCTAAAAGAAACTTAGGAAAAGTAAAGTAATTTACTTTAGTGAGCAAGTTTTAATCTTAGATGTTGATCTCAAGTGAGGTGGGAGCTAATCTTAGTCGTTAATCCCTTTAGGGTTAGGGTTAGGGTTAAGGATTTCACTCAATGTAAAGTTATAAAAGAAAGGATGAGGAGAGGAGATAGGCACAATACAACAAACCTATATAGAGAGAGTGTATCTTAGTGAGTGTTGTGCTAGGTTTGAGGGAGTGTGAAGAGGCTAGAGATCTATATCTACAAGATATATTGAGAAATGATCTAGGTAATATCTGTTGGATCAAATATAGGTTATTTTATTTTATATTTTCTCAGGTGGGCCAATATCCCAAGATGGGATACCACATAAGTTTCTATTATTTTAATGAAATAATTGTTGGGAAGAAATATGTTTGTGTCATTGTGAATGAGATCGCTTATTTAATTTTACTTCCAATAATTTTTTTAGGAACCTAGTTGTATGTTTATTGAGTATGTTTTGTGCTAAGAATTAAATATATCAGGTGCTAGGTTAACAAAAAAAAAAAACTAATATTCAAGTGGGATAGGTCTACTTATGTTTCCACAAGAAGACATGAATTCCTTCTTTGTGCATGATGCAAGTGAAATGACTTACATATAAACCAATGGACAAAGTGACTTTGACTAATCATTCTCCCAACCATCCAATCATTTTCCTTAGGATGAACTTGAAAATGCACCATACTAGACTTGCAAAAAGTAACAACTTTAAAAGAACAAGTCTCAATCTTAATAGCAAATCCTCCAAAGTTCAACAGAAACACTATAACCATAAATATATGCTGAAAGAGAGGGTTCAAGTCCCTTAAAGTCAAACACACCTGTATTTCATGCACATTCTAGAATAAGAGATTCTAGATGAGTATCTTCATTAATCTCATCTACCTTTTCCCAATCCATTGTATTCTATTAATGGGTTTTCCTCACAATTATGTGAGACAAGAATAAGGGTATAAAAGGAGCAAGTGATATAAATACACATCATCTTTGGCATGAACAAATGCCATCATCTATCTCAATATATTCCTTCTATTACTCATCAAAATTCATCAAAATTCCTCCCATAACTATGACTGAAAAATGAAATTCTATAGGATATGGGACAGTAAGATAATCCTCTCTTCTATTTTTATTATTCCAACACCTAACAAGAGAGTTTCTCCACCTGTGGACATATATCCTCAAATACTAAGTATCTTTAACACATGAAAGAATTCTATTAATTCAAACCTCCTCACTTTTCATTATATTTTAACAATAAGTCTGGTTAAGTTAAAATCTTTCGGGATTAAATGAATTCACAAATACCTAATAATAATCTTTCCAATCTCATCACCAAAAAAAAGTATTTCATCTTTAACCAAAATATTTAAAAATATTAAAATTTTAACTTAATTATTAATAAGTTGCCATATCCCCACACATATTTATTAATATTACTTACACATATACAATTATAAAAATTCATGTGTAGTTTCTAAAAACTTATCAATTAATATAAAATACCATAAATATACTTTATGTTACCACCATAGCTACCACACCCTACTTGAGAAACATTTTCTTTGATATGAATAGATTTTAATTAATATTTAAGAAATAATATCCACCTTTTTATAATGAATTAAAAATTTATAAATTAAATATCTAATTTTTTATAATTATTAGTATAATTTGGGAACCATTATCTTATTACATTTAAAGGAGTGTTGTTTAATGCAACTCTTTGGATTTTGCGGTGTTAGAACCTGATCGAAAAAATTGAGGTGAAATTTTGATTTTTGTTATTTAATTGGTTTTTTCACTGTATATATGGATTCAAGACCCTGAAAACCCCTAGGGCACTTTGATTGTGCAGGGTTACCCATCAACTTGTGATTTCAATAAATTTAAATTTTAGAGAAACTAGACTAACAAAATCCACCACAAAATCTTCCAAAAAATCACCACTAAAAACAACTAGCAAATGGAAAAGACTAATTTGTGATTTATTTATT
>APFE031303082.1:159659-171730 GCA_000404065.3 Pinus taeda
CAGGAATATAGAGAGGATGAACACCTTCATGCTGCATAAGACCCCTCAGCAGCAGCTTAACAGTGTGTATCACTTTGCTCTTATCCAGATTTTGGTAGATCATCAGTTGGGATTGTAGGGCGTTTCTTGGGAGGACTTCATCTCTCGTGACTTCTTCAACACATCACAGGTACTATCAGAGCCAGAGCAGGAGTTGGGTGGTCCTTCTTATCAGCATGAGCATCATGAGACCACTACCATGCCAGTTTTCATTACATATAAGAGAGGCAATAGGCACTTATTTGCAGCAACAAAGCAAGTGTTATCTCCACCCAGGGTGGAAGGGGCCTCACTTCTGGCATCGACTACACAGGTATTGGACAAGGACAAGAAGCCCGTGCATGATGAGGGGCCATCAGGTGTACAGGAGACTGATGTCATCCTCATTCAGGATGATGAGGTAGAGGCAGAAAATGCCAAACTTAGGATGACCATTAAGGAGCAAGACTCGGAGATCCAAGACTTGATACTCAATATGGAGAGGGCTAGATGGGTCATCAAGTATCTGGAGTAGAGAAACAAATAGCTTGAGGACCAGCAGGCGATCATGGAGCTGCAAAACATCCGGGAAAATCGACAAGCTGCCCAACAGAGGAGGATCGAGCTCACTACCTTGGAGTAAGAGATCAATAATGGCCGTGAGTCTTGGTTAGATCGGGTCAATCTACACTTGGAGAGACTGCTGGAGAAGGAAAACAAGGACAAAACCATATTGAGGAGGATGGCTTGTCATTACAGGGCACGAAACATGAGCGCAAAGGCCCGAATAAGGAGCTTGAAGGCCAAACTGAGCAGAGCAACAAAAGAGGCAAAAGAGCAAGATCGGCTTCGAATATTGGCCGACGCTTCTATGGCCCAACATAGTGCCTCTTAGAGAACCTCAAGTCCAAATTTCAAGGAATTTGGGAAAATTTTGGTCGCATGGAAATGTTTTGGAACAAACACAGATTTTTTCTCTATACGCATCGTGCCACCGGCGCGACACGTAGGATTGAGAGCTCCAAATGAGAAATGGTTTGCATTTTTGGATTCAGCATAGAAAATCATGACTACTGGCACTTGGGCAAGAAATTTAGGCATGATTTGAGTCTCCAGAAGGTCAAAAACACCCAAAAAATGGCCTCACTGCCCCTATTTTGACACACAAGAAGCAGTCTTGGGAGAATGAAGATTTGGAGGGGCAAATGAGCTCCAAATTCAAACATTCCACTTGGGTTGGAAAGTAGACAGGACAGGTATTCCAACAAGCATACTTGGGCACATTTTGGACTCCTTCAAGTGCCTCAAAACTGGCCTCAAAGTGGCGACGCATACAGAAAAGGGCACGACGCATATAGGAAAAAAGGTCCAAAATGCCTCTGTTTCGCGAAATTTCGCTTCCCGACTTTTTATAAGTGGGCCCCCTCATATGAACTTCATTTTTTTGGCACCTAAGGTGGTTTTAAAAGTATTTTCACTCCATATGGGTAGTTATCCAAGTTGCAAAGGAAGGCAAAGGGCCACCCAAGCCATTTGTCATGTTTGTGGCGTTGCACCTATAACTGATGTTTGGCTCTCCACCTTCATTTTGTGATGATTTCAGTAACTCCCCAACCATTGGGCGTTTTATCTCTTCATGGCACATTCTATATATTGCATGCAAACTCTTTGCAAATGGTTGGTTGGCTTGTAACTTCTGGGAGATTGTGGGAAGGAAACTCTGTTTCTGCATTGCATATTTTTACAGAGGATTAATAAAAGCAGTGGCTCTGTTTCATGAGATTCATGTGGTTGTGAGTGTAGAAAATGTGTCTCTTATGTTTCATATGTATCTTGTTATGTTTCATAGTTCATTTCATATTCATTTCCAGTAAAATTTTCTGAGTTAGCTAAGGTAGAATTCAATTTTATTGCTTTGCTTGTGGGAATATTTCATGTTTAGTGTTCTTTCTTCAGTTGAAAAGGATTCATGTTGTCCATGCCCTTTTCACCCTCTTAATCAATCTCTCCATTCTGCACTATCCTAAACTAAATTGCTAGGCTTTCCGCCTATCTTGCCTCACGAAGTAATCTGTGCCTTTGATTTAAGTTCTCTGTTCATTGAGGTCCATTGGTCCCACACCATCCCAGAAACACAATCATTCATAAAAATCACTTCCTATATTCATTTTCACTTACTAGCCTAAGATAAATAGCTCACTATAAGTCATCTCAAACCTTTTCGTTTATCTATTCACTGAGTGTGACTCGGAGATAGCCCTCTCCTATTCTAGTAGGGCTAGCTACCAGACTGAGCTTGGTTTGTGGTTACCCTAAATTTTTCCTTCCTTCAGTCTAAGGTGGATTTAGGTGCTAATAGATACCAAAGTGAGCTTGTGAGGTCTTTTGCCATTGGTTTACTACTCTTCATATTGATCTCTTGGACATAATGAGGAAATTGTGTCGGATTGTGGAGAGGAAGCTTCGAGGTGAAGGTATATCATTGTATTTATATTTCATAATTAATGGAAACATATGTTCCCTTCCTTACATGAATTTGTGCCCAGTATATTATATGGTTGTATCTATTGGTTTTGATCTAATGATATTATGAGGAAGATAACTTATCATCTTTATTTGGTTGTGATTGTGTGTAGGGATAGAGATCTGGTGCAGACATGTTAGATTTCTCGAGTGGGGCACAAGATATGGATCGAACTCAAAACCCTTCCCTAAAATGCGAGAATTTCAGGTGTGATCTCTTTTATTTATACCATACATCTGACTGCTTTCTACACGATTGAGAATTTGGGATTGGGACCACTCTATTATTTCATTGGTCTTGTCTTTCTTTGAATGGTGATCTAATTTGGACACAAGATCGTGTAGAAAAATATCCTTGTAGATTTAGCTGTAACAGAAATGGTGCTTTCAATGAGAGCATACTTTCTTTGTGTCCTCTTTGGCTCAGACTTTGATCAATTTCTCTCTGGCTTGATTTGTTGAGGTTTTCCTATATTTCCATCTTTTTTGAGTTATTTTCAGGGTTATTGCCTATGTGTTTCACTTGTTTTCGGTATGAGTGTGGGTTTTTATGGAATTGTTAATTTTTTCCATAGTCACTCTCGCAAAGAGTCATTCGAGTGTCCAGGAGTCCCTGGACACTATCTTTCTGATATCCTGAGAGCATCCCTAGATAACCTGTTCTTGTCTTATGCCAGCGTCTGGGATTTTAGCCCTAGATGAGCCAATATCTTTTACTTGTATATGCATTAGAATTACATGAAACATAGCCTATTATCCATGGAACTTAAAAACACATAAAAAAATGTAGAAATAACAAGATAAGAATGAAATAATGACAGAAATATTTGATTATGAAGTTCATCCAATTTAGACTACGTCTTTGGGCCCTACTCAAGAGTGGGGAGTCCTTCTTTCATTAAGTGGTATAAAAAGAGATAAAAGTACAAGCAACAATAATTTACAATCCTTATACCTCCAAGCTAGAAGATGGATGAAGAATGGGGAGCCCAGCTTTAGAAACAGACAGTACCACTAAAATCCTAGCGAAAAATCATGCAGAATCACCTATCTGAACACCCATTTTAGAGAAATGAAGCTTCTACACCCTCTCAGAACATCCCTCCTACTCAAGGCGAGGTTCTGGCCTATTTCTAGGTTGAGTTACTGCTACACGCAATGTGTTTTGAACTATCATGCTAGCCTCCTCCTTTTCTTATGCAGATAGTCCAATGTATAGACTTGGTGGCTAACCCCTCAATTCCCAGGAAGTTCCAAACAAATGACAAGTATTAGCAGGTAGGTTTGTTTTAGGCAAATAATCTCAAGTCCTACATAGTACACGGCAACAAACCTTTCAAACATGGAAAAAACTTCTTTAACTCCATAGTTAACTTGGCGGATTTTAATATTGGTGTTTCCCATCAGTGTATAGACCCAAGCATTTACAACAAGCGCCTTGCCATAACAGCAGACCCAACGGGCTATTAAACACAGTACATAATATATTGGGTCTCGAAGCCTCATTGAAAATTAAAATTAGCAGGAACTGAGGTTGGTACTCCATACGACTGCTCCCCTTTTTGAACGGTGATTGTGATATATTGGATCGCAACTTGACTCTGTCGAGGCCGATTCCTCAACTCTTCCCTCCTTGAGATCTACGATTGTGATGTATCGCATCACAACTTGGCTTGCTACGGGGCCGATTCATTAACTCCAACTACCTCCGATTTGCAATTGTGATATTGCAAATTGCAACTCGGTAGTGGTGGGTTGGATTTTATTACGCTGCGACATCTTCCTTCTTCGATTTGCGATATGTGGGACCAATGGCAGCCTACCACTTAGCACTTCCCCATTCGCTACGAGTTTTTCCACGTCACTTCCTCCTACCACTTGTCAGAGTCAAAATTGATTTTTGACTTTCTCTCATTTCTTCATATGAACTCAGATTTCAGTGTCATTCACACCATTGGAATTAGGATGACGAGCACTTTGATCCGATGCTAAGTTTACCCAGATTCTACCACTTTGAGTTTTGAGCCTTCACACCATGACACTGGTACATTTTTAGAGATCCACCTGGATCAATCCTCCCCACTAAGAGCTTTTGGACCGCCAAAATCCTTTTTAGTTAGTTGGCAAGTGAGGAAATTTCTCCCTCACTTTTTCTTTCTCCATCCACCAAGATTTACTTGGATGCATTCCTTTGAAGCCAGCATGAATGTACATCTCCCTATCGTGAAGCTTTGGTTTTCCTTTCAAGTATGATATCTTCAGGAAACGTTTCTAGATACTTTAGTGCAAAATCATCCACTGTAGGAATTTGTGTAACCTCTTTGGCATCCATAATCAATGGAGGTTCATAAATCTTCAAGTTTTCAACATTCACTATTGAGCACATTTTCATATAGGCAGGCAAGTAAAGACAAAAAGAATTGTCTCCAATTTTTGCCAATATGGTGAAGGGACCATGTCGAATGGGTCTCAATTTCTTCCCTTCCCCCTTCATTCTATCCTTGCTGATGTGGAGACATACCTTGTCCCCAACTTGAAACTGATAGTCAACTCGATGCTTATCATGTCAAGCTTTATACTGAGCCTGACTCTTCTCCAACTGCTCTTGTACTGCCTGATAAATCACCTATATCCAGTGAATAAAATTTTGTGCTTTGTCCCTATCATCTAGTCCATTGCCATCTTCATCGTTCGCAAAGGCAATGTCTAAGGGATCCCTTGGTAAATAACCAAAACATGTCTCAAATGGTGAGCTCTATGTTGATGAATGTGTAGCTCGATTGTATGCATGCTGCACATAAGGAAGTTGTTCATCCCACAACTTGGGATGTTTTCCGCAATACCTTTGTAACAAGTGTATGACGGTGCATTTGATGACCTCTATCTACCCATTGGTCCATGAATGAAATGTTGTACTTCTTTTCAGCTTAGTGTCCATCATTCTCCATAAGCTAGTCCAAAACTCTCTAAGAAAGAGAGAGTCTCAATCTGACACAGTAGATTTGGGAAACCCAAAATGGACCCAAACACGCTGGAAGAAAGGATAATCAGTCTAGCCCAGAGATGCGGCATGCTCACATTGCAAAGCTGAATACTGTCCAAAAAGACCTGCTGAAGACCGACCAGAAGGGCTTCTAGGAACCTGACCATGACTAGTCCATAGAAATAGAAAAACCCCATTATCGTAACTGAAACTGAAGACTGACCAGAGGTAATTCAACAAACAAAATAAGATAATTAGGCCCAGGCAAGAAAATAGAGAAGCGCTACCCAAATCAAAACTGAAATCAGACCTCAAAAATAGTTGTGACCAAAATCGAGACCAAAATGCACAGCCAGAAAAATGCCACCCACGCAGGGGAAACCGACAATTTGACTTTGGAACAAAGGACTGAGTATGAGAACTTTTTAGAATATCATGGTGATAAAATAGGAGGGAATTGAGCACCTTCGAGCCACGGAGAAACAAAAACCATTGAACACAGACCTGATTAAGATTCATGAGAGGTGGAAGGATGCTCTTCAATGATGCGACACCCATAATTATAGAGGTCTTCATCCTCAGAGGGATGGCCCTCTTTGCTTGAAGAACCGCCACCAGTAGGGATGCTCAGACCAGCCTGATTATCCATGACCTGGGTTGCAGTGCACTTACTCCGACCAGGAGCCTTACTCTGCCTGTTATCAATCTGAGAAGTGCCATGCCTATCTTCTGCCCTCGTCTCCAGAGTCACCCCAGGGGTCATGGCAACCTGACTAGAAGTAACCTCTCGAAGCTCAATGGTGACTAAGGTTAAGAAGGAGAAATTACTGAGAGTACAGGGGAACTAAAAACGAGCTGTGTTAGATGGATAATTGAGAGAGCGCGCTGCCGAATTGAGCTGCCCACAACCTCGTCCACAACCACTCTTGGTAACAAGATAGCGACTAGAGTAGAAGTCCGAGGAGAATGATGAGGAATTCGTCGTGGAGGAGGAGGTCTGGCGGATAACTTGCCCCCGGGAGCTTCCCCACCTGCAACTCATTCTCTGGCGCAATCTGGGCATGGTGGGAAGAACAGGAGGTTCAGAACGGGCTGCAATACTGTGGAGGCAGAAGGGGACTAAAAGTAGCTTAGCTTCAGCGTGCAGAGGGGCACTAGGAAGGACAGAGGACAAGCTGCTATTGAAATTGCAGGAAGGGCTATGAGAAACCTGAAGGCCTGACGATAAATCCACCCAACGATCTAGAGCCCAACGTTTCCCTGGGCTGGTCTAAGAGTGCGGCTTTGCGACAACAAGGGAGTGACGTGAGCATAGAGGAGGAGTGTAAATGAGTCTAGATAGGGGCGCCATGATAGAATAATTAAAAGGTTGGTAAGGAGGGATGAGCTACATTAATGCAACATTGAAGTTGAGAGCAAAGGAATTAAATACCATCATTGTGTGAGGCCAAGTGGCAGTGGTAATAATCCACGCGCCAACCCATTTAGATGCGCACATACCGATCATACAATTAAACACCCGGATCCGAGAGAAATAGATCTTGTTGCACCAGGAGAGTGCAGTCTCATTTGAGTTGTATATCATTGGAACTGTTCAATGGACTAGAGTAGAATGGGAGTTGTTGATCGGTGACTTTATTATCCAGTCTATTTCTACCTTATTAGATGTTCGCCGAATGTGCTTGAAGGTGATGTTGCATGGAGCCCTGAGCCATTCTTCAATTTTTTCCAATTTTCTTAGGAGCCGCCAGCTCGAAGAGATCTTTGCTGCTGAAGAGCCTGAGTGAATTCGAATAGCAGCCTCTATTAATATTTGAGAATCCCCTTCTACCTCTAGAGGGAAAAGAATTTCTATTTCTGCTATATAAATGCCCTTCCATAAGCCTTCAAGTTCGGCAGCATTGTTGGTGTCTCTTCTAAGAAAACCATGATATATGTGTAGAACAGAGCCTTCAGCATCTCTGAAGGTACCACCATATCCAACCAGCCCAGGATTCCCCTTAGCAGCTCCGTCAAAGTTCAGTTTGTAAGGGTGGATGGTAGGAGGAGACTCGAATTGGGGAGACTCAGAGTGGATGGAGGAGTTGGGCTTGATATGAGCTAAAAAAGTGAGATCCAGGTTCCAATTGGCCAGAATGAGGCATTCCTGGGGTGAAACTAGCAAATCTAAGTCTTTCCAGTGTCTAAGAGCTAGAGTTTCTTGAAGGTTTTGTTTGAGAAGTAGACAAAGTGTGTCAAGGGGCGTACCGTGATTTTTAAAGATCCTGTTATTTCTTTCCTTCCAGATGATATAGTAGACAAAGCCCGGTAAGAGGTTCAAGAGGGAATTGAGTAAAAGACTTTGGAAAGGATGCTGAGGCCGGTTCTTGATGGTGTTTAAAATATCTCCCACACATCTGCCCGTTCTTCTATTGCAATGTGTTGTTCTCTCCCAAAGTTGACCTGCTAATGGGTAGGTGTCCAAGAGATGCAAGATGGTCTCTGTGTGAAGATTGTAGTTGGGACATCTCGAAGGCCCAATAAATCCTCGCTTTTGTAGATTTTCCCAAGTGAGGATCCATTGTTTTCTTAGTAGCCAAAGGAAAATGGAGACCTTAGGCCAAATACTTGGTTGCCAGACCTGATCCCATAGTTGATCCTTTATGATCTGCATGGGTTGATAGAGAAGTTGGTATGCTTCCTTGGTAGTAAACATACCTTTGGGTGTATATCCCCATCGCACTTTGTCCTTCTGATCAGAGAGTTTAATTTTCCTGAGTTTGAGCTCTTGATCAATCTCTTCATAAGTTTCCTCCTACCAGTTAGCCTGCCAGGTGTTAGTTGTTCTCTAAAGTTGAAAACCTTGAGGGGATTGCTACTACCAAAATTGATGGACATGGTTTTGATCATTTTGCTGCATAGTTGCTTGCCACTTAGGTTTGTGAAAGAGAGAGGCGAGTTTGGGAAGTTTTTGCAAGAGTCCTCCCAAAATCTTGTTGTGGTACCTGAGTGGCTTTCCCAAAAGTTGTGCGCTTGAATAAAGGCACTATGTTGCTTGGCCGCATTCCAAATCAGTGAGCCAGGGGTGGTCATGCTGATGCGGATGAGATCCTCCATTGGACTGCCTGGAGCATATTTGGCCTGCCAGAGACGTGCCCAGGGAGTGTACGGTTTAGAGATCCAATTCCACCAGATGCGAGTGCCCATGGTGTTGTTGCTATGGAGGGGATCCCTCAGACCAAGCCCACCAACTGACTTCAGAAGACATACCTCAGTCCATTTGACCAAAGCCCATTTTCTGTTGTGGCCCGAGGAACCCCAAAGAAAGTTTCTTTCAAGATTGCGTATATTTTTAAGAACCCATTTAGGGGCAGCCAAGATAGAAAATATGTACAGATGCATGGCTTGGAGAACGGATTTGATTAGGATAAGCCTGCTAGCAATGTTGAGCGAGCAGTAGGTCCAGGAGGAGAGCCTGGTTTCTAAATTGTCAAGGAGGGTTCTCTAGGAAGCATGTTTGATGGCTGAATCAAATAGGGGAGCTCCAATATATTTCAAAGGAAGCATGGCTATCGGAAAGCCCAAAATCCTAGTTATATTTCTCTGAGTGAGAATGGGAGTATGGAAGAAGAAGAGCTGGGATTTGGAGGCATTGATAGTGATGCTAGAAGCTTCTGAGAAGAGATTGAGCAGGGCCTTGAAGGCAGAGGCCTCTTGAGCTGACGGATGGCCGAAAAGCATATTATCATCGAAAAACTGCTGGTGACAAATGGGGGGTTGACCATGCAGAGAAATGCCCTTTAAAGAGTGTGAATTAATAGTAGAATGAAGAAGGTGACTAAGTCCTTCAGCCATAAGAACAAAAAGGAACGAGGAGAGAGGGTCGCCTTGACGAATTTCTCGGGAAGGACAAAAGGGTGAGGAAAGAGAACCATTAAGAAGGATGGAGAAATAGGGGGAGGAAATAAGATTCATAATCCATCAAGTCCAGGTAGCATTGAAGCTGAATGCAAGTAATATATGATTAATATAGGTCCAACTGAGCTTATCAAAAGCTTTAGAAAGATCTAATTTGAGAATCATACTTGGATTTTTTAGAATCTCGAGGGAGTGGATCACTTCATGTGAGAGAATGATACCATCCAGAATCTGGCACCCTTCTACATAGCCTATCTTCTCTAGCGAAATGAGGAGAGGGAGAAGAGGTTTGAGCCTGTTCGCCAAGACTTTATATATGAGTTTGTAGATTACATTGCAGAGTGAAATAGGCCTATATTTATCAGGTGTATTGGATTCTTCCACTTTAGGAATGAGTGCTATGAAGGTCGTGTTTAGGGAAGGAAGGATCCAATGCATCGATAGCGATTATTCCACGAGCTCCCAGACCTCTGTTTTGATATGCTCCCAGAAAGCATGAAAGAAGTTGGCTGTGAAGCCGTCAAGGCCAGGCGCTTTGCCATCCTTCAGTTGGGCCATTACGTCCTCCACTTCCTACATAGAGATAGGCTAGAGAAGCATAATGTTGTGGTCCGCAGTGATGATTTTAGGAATGTTTTGCGTAATAGATCAAATAGCTTGATTTCTATAGCCTGGGGGCTCTCGAAGAATGTCCTGAAAGTACTCTTGAATTCCTATTCCACTTCTTCATGCACCTCCAGACACTCCCCTTGCTGATTATTAATGAAGGCGATGTTATTGTGCATTCTCGTTTGAATGGTAGACCTGTGAAAGAATTTGGTATTTTCTCCCCATCCTTGAGCCATCTGATCCTATATTTTTGTCGCCACAGGGTCTCTTCTTGTTTCCTTCGTGCTTTAATCTAGGTCAGGAGGGTCTGCTCTTATTGCGCATAGTCTTCCGTTCTTCCCTCGGAGATAATACACTGTTGCAGTGTATTCATTTGCTGCTCCAGCACTTTCCGATGATAAAAAATGTTACCAAACTGAGTGCGATTCCATGATTTGAGAACTTGTTTAAGGTATTTTAACTTTTGTTGATACTGGAACATCTTGGCTCCTACAGGGGGAGTGAAGGATTTCCAGGCATCGTTAACTACTTCTTTGAAGTTAGGATGAGAAAACCAAAAGGATTCAAAGCGAAAAGGTCTATTGCACTTAGAGCCCGGACGCGACCACTATAGCATTATGGGCCAATGATCAGAGCCCACTTGAGACATGATGGAAGCATGAAAGTCCCCACCCAGGTGAATGGCATTATCCGACATAAGGAATCGATCTAGCCTAGAAGCTATATGCTGCAGTCCCTTTCTTTTATTGGTCCATGTATACATACCATTAGAAGTTTGAAGGTCCATTAACTGATTTCTGTGGATGAAGTCTTTGAAGCCGATGCTGTCACCTTCCAGCCTCGATCTTCCTCCTGATTTTTCCTCCAAAGTTGTGATGATGTTGAAGTCACCGCCACGAATCCAAAGGGGAAAGATCCTGTCAGAGTTCAGAGCTGTGAGAGTGTCCAGCAGATCTAACTTTTTTTGTAAGTCTTGTGGGAAATACACATTATAGAGATGACCATGGATATTGGTTCCAATTAGGTGGAAGGTTGTATGAATAACAAAGTGTGAGGCGTGAAAATCATGAAGGGAGAGAGCTTGAGGGTTCCACATGATTGCTAGCCTTCCTAAAGCTCCTAAAGCATCCACTGAGACTGAGCGGTATCCCGACCAGGCTTTATTTAGAATCTTTTCCAGTGCAGTGCTATTGCATTTTGTTTCTTGTAGAAAGACTAATGAAGGATTTTCTTGCTGGATCATATTTTTTAACATTCTGTGTTTTGCAAGGTTGTTAAGCCCTCTCACGTTCCATGAGATGAGCTTCATGAGGAACAATGGGGAAGAGATTTGAAAAACTTGGTCAGCTTGGGAAATCTACCAGATTCCACCAGCATTTCTCCAATAATAATGGTCCTCTGTAGATCTGTTTTACGCCTGCCTTTCTTCGTGTCTTTCAGTATTTTTTTTCCATCCCAAGGACTGCCTGCCTGAATACCAAGACATTTTTTATGTTGTGCTCTGGCTAAAACTACTTCAAGTCTTTCGATTTCCTAGGGGAGTATAACACTAAATTCTTTCTGTCGACACACTGCTTCCAAGCTGAAAATGTCCAGACCTCCCAGATCGACACTTTATGGTTCCTCATCCGTGTGTATCGGTACATTTTGTTCTTCCTTGTTTTACTTTTGATGGATACTGAGAGCTTGTTGGCTGGATAAATCGTTCTTGCGGACAAGATCGATCTCCCTAGTATCGAATGATATCTAGCAACAAGCAGCACAAGCAAATCTACTTTTCTCTAAACATGTTTCAATTCATAAATGAAAACTAAGAGGTGTAATAGACCCTACCTCAGTCCAACACTTTTTTGTGGTAGCTTTGTTCCAACCGCTTCAAACAATTCCCTTTTAATAACCTACATACACAAACAAACACACATCAAAGAACACCTGCATAGGTACTATAATAAAACATGTTCATTATGAAGATCAAGGAGCTCATAAAATAAACCATTAGAGGTAGTTCATTGAGAAAAACAAACTTGATTGTATTAACTTT
>APFE031303083.1:3114-62812 GCA_000404065.3 Pinus taeda
ATCCTTCTCGAACACTGCCTTTACACCTGCATCATCCAACTTGCTTACAGAAATCAGATTTCTGGCCAACGCAGGAATATGCAGAACACCCGGAAGGGTTCTAACCCTTCCACCTTGCAACTTCAACTTTACTCTTCCGTAACCAATGATTCTAGCCTTCCTATCATCTCCTAAGAAGACATCACCACCATCATATTTCTCAGACTCGCAGAACCACTCTCTATGGGGAGTGAAGTGAAAGGATGGACTTGAGTCAATCAACCATGCCTCATGATCTACATGTGTACTTGAAGAAGCCAAGTACACATCCCCACCTTCATCTGAGGTGGTTTTCGCCTCTGCAGAAGGAGCATCATCAGATCCTTTCCTTTATCAGGAGCTTTAGATTTACACTCCCTTCTGAAGTGCCCTTCCTTTCTTGCATTTTAGCACACCATCTTCATAGGTTTTCCTGAGAGGATTTAGATCTCCCTCTAGATTTAGATTCTCGCACTTGATGACTTATTTTTTTATTATTGTTCTAGAACCATCCTTGTTACAAACAAGGCATCACCATTCTGGCTTTCCATATTTTCTGGTCTCCATCTCCTCCGTCAGCAAAGGATTTAGACTTTTCATCAAACTGCAAGGAAGTTGGATTGCTTACCTATTTGCAATAATCAGACTATCCCATGAATTTGGAGAGAACACAACAAACTGATGCACTTTATCTTTCATCATAAAATTTAATATCAACAGATGCTAATTGATTTACCATGGTATTTAAATCATTCAGCATGCTCTGTCACTATTGTCTCCATCTTTCATCCTCAGTTATTACAGATTTTTTTCCACAGGAACAATTTATTCCCAAAGATGTATATTGTACAGAGTCCTTAAACTGTCCACAAAGCCTTTTTTGTAGCTTCCTTGATACATTTAACAATTACTTAAATTGAGGACCGACAATCGTATTGTGCTCTTTGCCTTCTGATCCAACTTCTTCCATTCTTCATCGGTCACTCCCGTTGGTTTAGTACCGGATCTACCACGATCCACTGATCTTTATCCACCAACAGATCCTCCATCTTGAGTTTCCACAACTCAAAACTCTGACCATTGAATTTCTTGATCTCTATCTTTCCATTGCTCGCCATCTTCTTTCACCACCAGAATCGATCTCGCAGATCTCCCACTGAACAGGGTCTACCACAGGCTCGAGTGAAACATCTCAGCAACAAAGGCGTCCCCTTGAAGCCAAAACAACTCCGATACCAAATGTAGGTTTTAACCCCATACAAAAATCCCCTACATACGAATTCTAAAACACAGAAAATAAACAATGTGAGAGAATAACACATAAAACACATATACACAGATATTTTCCCCTGGATCCCAAAACCGGGACTATCAGCTTGATTTTTCATTATGTTCCTTTCAACGTTAGAATACATATTTATACATGCCGAAGCATACAATACCATGGATCGAAAACTATCGCGTCCAAAACCATGGACCGGAAACCATCGCGTCCAAAACCATGTGCGAAAATCATGCACAAAACCATAGGTGGGTCCGCCCAACCTAACATAGGTTCCAAAACCAAAATTTTCCAAAGCACTGCCTCAGACCCCATAGAGTGGGGTTACCTGCACCCCTCAAACCCCTTGTGACCCCCCCGTTATGCAATCGGCACAACAAAGGGGGGGCTCCGCCCCCCTCTAACCCCCCGGTTAACTACGTGGGCTAGTCGTGGACATAATATAACACAACCCAACAGTTTTCAAAGAACCCACAGTAAGTACCATTTCTTATAGTCTAATCTAGCAAAAATGACTTCATTTTGCAAGGAGATTTATATGCTGGTTGGGTCATCGAACTTCCTGTTGAAGAATTTAGGGCATGCATACTTAAGATGATTCTTCGTTACATGATAACAATTTGTGAAGCATTTAAACAATTTATATTAGCTTGATGATTACTTCATTATTAGCATGTGTTTGTTAACTTCATCAAACTGCTATCAAAACAAAAGAGACAAGAACACAAATGTTTTGGCTTTCTACCAAGGCCAAAACCTCTCCCTCTTGGATAGGAAAACCCATGCATAAATTCTTCTTATAGAGATTCCATTGACGAATACCAAGACCATGACCCTTGACACAATCTGCCTCTCCAAGACCAAGCCATCAATCCTCATCATGTCACTGCTGAGATCACTATCTTCGCTGCATCATAGAGGTCATCATCATCGTGATCTTCATCACTACTGCAACACCATGATCTTCATCCCTGTTGCATCATAGTTTTACTATTGCTGCACTTTATCTGAGATCATTGTTGTACTTGATATTGTGAGACCACAGAGATACAAAGTCATGATCCATATCTATTATTATTATAGTTCTGTCAAGATCTAAACTATAATCTTTGTTGCTACACCTTCTAGCTCATCACGCCTTCATTACGTTAGATCTCAATACGGTAGTAACTAGTGAGACTGTATGTCTCCCATCACAGGTATGTCGAGAATCACCATCATCATGAAACCCTATGACATTAACATGGTCCTGAGATAGCCTTCAAAGAGAGTAGATCTACCTAATCATTGTTGTTCATAATATCGAGGTTGCTACATGGATGCCTCCTTTAGGATCACCATCAAACCGAGACTGAGATTATAGGATGCCAATGCTGTTCCTTTAGGTATGCCGAGATATTTAGCCCAGAACGTATAACAAGGTTGCGTTCTCTGAGATCAGGTCATGATTTGATATTTCTAGACATCCGAGACCTAGTTTGTCTGCCCTTCAACCCATATGAGGTGTAGACAGACCTTTGATCTCTTGACTGCGGCTCCTTCATGCTTGACTGCGACTACTACGGCTATAACTACGACTCTCTCTTTATCACTGCGGCTCCTCTGCTATGCTTGCGACTCCATCTCATTGCGGCTACCCCTGCGACTACCCTTAACCACTTTGGTTGCTCTTCATGCGAGTTCTGTTATGTCTCATTGCAGATACCCCAATGGGGTATTTATAGTGGTTGGGAACTATATTTGAGCCGGCATATAACCATGAACTAACATGACTCTAATTCAAGCCGACATGTCATTTATACATATTTAATTCATTTATTTGAGCTGACATGATCTCTATTTAATATTTTCACTTACCGACTTCTATTGCTTGATCTTGAGGCTTTGCTCTTGGTCTTGGATGGCTGCTACACTTGATGAAGACTTATATACATTTACATGGACTCATGACATGATTCTTTGACATATAAATAAATCCTAAAGACATCAAGAAGAAGTCTTTCATCTAATGACACTTCTTGCTCATGAAACCCATGCAGTAGGATTACAAACATAATTTATTTTCTCTTATTACATCAAATACAAAGTCATGTCATTATGAAGACCAAACCTAGTTACACTTTCTTCAACACTCCCTCTTAACTAGGGAGGTATTCATAATGGTACTTGGTCATTCTCAATCTGAAGAATTCGTCATAAGAAGAATCAGATTTGCAATCCATCTGTTATAGCATCATTTCAACCAACGTTGTTTCCATTTAGCAAGGCCTTGACTAACAACTCTATATCTCACTTAGATCAGAGCACACAATGTTGGCGAGACCAATGGTTGATAGACACACATCATCATTGTCTCTCTTAGGGTCATACCCACCCAGGTGTTCTCTGAGTATGCCCTAGTAGGACTATTCTCATCTTGGGTTCCCAGCCCTCAAGAATATCAGTCCTCTTGCCCACTTTTGTCTTGGATGCCCTACCACATCCTCAAAGACTGTCAAATGCCAGATGATTACATAATCCTCCATTCTTTCTTCCAAACTGAAGACAAGAATGTTGTGTCTCACTCTCCCTCTTAACCAGGGACGAGTTCCAAGTTTCCTTTTACTCAGAAACTTGCTCGAGTTCCCTTACTCATAGGAACCACCCAGAGCTCCCTCTTACACAGGGACTCTACCATTAGTACTTTATAGGGTCTTCTAGTTGAATGACGATCCACGATCTCGATGTCATCAATTTCTTCACATGTAGGGTGCAACCATCCATCACTTTGCTTCGTCATGACATTCCTTCTTTCTCGGAAAGTATCCTCCTTGGCTTTACATTTGGGGTTTCCTTAATCAACTCATCTATCTTCAATTTTCATCAACAATGATTGCTATGGATCACAAGGTACATAATTGTGACATCCTTCACAACTCTCCTTTCCTAGATCCTACACACATACCTAGACTGTACCAAGAGGTCAAGCACCAAATGTAAATTATGTATTACCTTTTGGTGATGGCCTTCTTTCAGTGACATCTTCTTGTAGGCATCAATCATCCCGCACACATGTTGACACATTTCCCAATGATATCTGTTGTCAAGGGTCCCAATCTTTTCAGACTTCTATCAAAGTCTTCACATCATTTCGGGAGGTTTCATGGTCAAGTCTTCCTGATCCTCTAGATGTTAACTGCCTTGGTCATGGTTGCATGCTTCACGATCTATTCCATTCTCATATCTTTTATTCCCAGGAACTCTCATAGTTCTTCAATGGTAATCAACTACCTCATACTGCATTATGAGGACATATTATGTTGATTTCATCTAATCTGACTTTTGTCTTTTTGCATCCTTTCAGAGGAAGAGATATTTTTCTTCTTGATCATGCTTGATCCATTTTATCTGCAACCTCATATCATGACATTATAATATCAAATGCAAATACAAGTACAATCATACATACCTTATTTTTCTTCAGGTATCTTTTAGCAGCTTCCCTGATTGAACGATCCTTCAATCCCTTGATCTGCTTCATTCTTCATGTCATTGAACCACCATCTCATGAGTTCCAAGAGCTGGAATTTTGACGAGACATTTGCTGCCCTCCCGGACTAGGAGATCCTTTGTTGAGATCTCTATTAGAGATCCTTCAGAATCTGGTATATCTCCATCTAGAAAATGTTTCCTTTGACCTTGATGACTTCTTCCTTTCCTTCAATATTCAACGAGATTCCCAAGAGTGATGTTCTTCATGATTTCATACGAGCTTTTGCATCCATGATGCCATGATGCATCATATTATGTTCATATCTGCAAAGACTTCTGATAGGATCCTTTTTTGAGAGGGATACCATCGCATCCATATAGGAGATCCATTGCTCCCTCTTTCACTAATCCTTTCCTCAGCTTCCTCCATCCTTCCAGCGATATGAGTTCCTCTTCTAGAACATTGTGTTGTCTTATGAACTTTTCTTGCACTTATATGTGGCTCATTATTTTTTCTTTCTCTATTTGACATAGAGACCATAGACTGCTGATCGAGGTAACCTTCTTGCTTATCAATATCAATGATGATTATTTTCTCGCCATTTTTCCTAGATCTCGTAGCTGAGATCTCATGAAGATTTTTTCTCATTCTCCTTTACTACATTTCAGATAGTATATCCTTATGAAACCTTCTTATGTCTCCTTTCTTAATTCATAGGACCTTCATGTCTTTAAAGGAGAACTCAATATACTGACTTCATTTCTTCGTAAGGATCCTACTGCAAGAACTCTGCCTAACCCATAGATCTTCTTGCACTGATGAAGTCAATAAAACAAGACTTGATTATAGAATAAGAGATACTTGATATTGTGAAGACAAGATCTTCACCTTCACCATGTTGGCTGATGTTGAGGTAGATGCACTGATGTTTCCTCTAGATATGATCCTTCCTTGAAGCTTCTCTTCAAGTCCTTGAACATCTGGTCCATGCAACATCAACTAGAGGTTGTTTGCCATGATGTGATAGGATTGTGCAACATCTTGATTTGAGTCTTGTTCATGGAAATCATGTTGTAGTTGATCTGCTTATTTGAATGGGAATTTGAGCTGCTCTCTGAAGAGATCAATCACTGTAATGCAGAGATCATGCCATGGTGTGGAGTGTGAGAGACACCAAGGCTGTTTCAGACCTTCAAAACCCTTGTTGAAGGCGATTGACGCTGTGAACTGTTTATTGGACCTTGATCTTCTTCGGTAGATTGTCTCCTTGATCATATTTGTGTTTACATACTGCTGTTGTAGGCTTACCATTTCATCTAGGGTTTGATCAAGGTATAGTTCTTGATCTTCTTTGCTATACTTGAATCTTGATGTTGGCATGTCTCTTTTTTGCCCTTCTTTCATTGTTGAACCAATTGCTCTGATACCATGTTGAAGACTCTAGGGCATGCATACTTAAGATGATTCTTCGTTACATGATAACAATTTGTGAAGCATTTAAACAATTTATATTAGCTTGATGATTACTTCGTTATTAGCATGGGTTTGTTAACTTCATCAAACTGCTATCAAAACAAAAGAGACAAGAACACAAATGTTTTGGCTTTCTGCCAGGGCCAAAACCTCTCCCTCTTGGATAGGAAAACCCATGTGTAAATTCTTCTTATAGAGATTCCATTGATGAATACCAAGACCATGACCCTTGACACAATCTGCCTCTCCAAGACCAAACCATCAATCCTCGTTGTGTCACTATTGAGATCACTATCTTCGCTGCATCATAGAGGTCATCATCATCGTGATCTTCATCACTACTGCAACACCATGATCTTCATCCTTGTTGCATCATAGTTTTACTACTGCTGCACTTTATCTGAGATCATTGTTGTACTTGATATTGTGAGACCACAGAGATACAAAGTCATGATCCATATCTATTATTATTGTTATAGTTCTGTCAAGATCTAAACGATAATCTTTGTTGCTGCACCTTCTAGCTCATCAAGCCTTCATTACGTTAGATTTGAATACAGTAGTAACTAGTGACACTGTATGTCTCCCATCACAGGTATGCTGAGAATCACCATCATCATGAAAACCTATGACATTAGCATGGTCCTACTGAGATAGCATTCAGAGAGTAGATCTACCTAATCACTGATGTTCATAATATTGAGGCTGCTACAGGGTTGCTTCCTTTAGGATCACCATCAAACCGAGATTGAGATTATAGGATGCCAATGTTGTTCCTTCAAGTATGCCGAGATATTTAGCCCAAAACGTATAACAAGGCTATGTTCTCTAAGATCAGGAAATGATTTGCTATTTCTAGCCATCCGAGACCTAGTTTGTCTGCCCTTAAACCCATCCGAGGTGCAGATAGACCTTTGATCTCTTGACTGTGGATCCTTCATGCTTGACTACGACTATGATTGTGGCTACTACGGCTATGACTGCGGCTCTTCGATGCTCGACTGCAACTCTCTCTTTATCACTGTGGCTATCATCCACTACAACTCCTCTTCTATGCCTGCGACTCCATCTCACTGCGGCTACCCTTAACCACTTTGGTTGCTCTTCATGCGAGTTTTGTTTTGTCTCATTATGGATACCCCAATGGGGTATTTATAGTGGTTGGGCACTATATTTGAGCCGACATATAACCATGAACCGACATGACTATAATTCAAGCTGACGTGTCATTTATACTATTTAATTCATTTATTTGAGTAGACATGATCTCTATTAAATATTTTCACTCGCTGACTTCTATTGCTTGATCTTGATGCTTTGTTCTTGGTCTTGGAGGGCTACTACACTTGATGAAGACTTATATACATTTACATGGACTCATGACATGGTTCTTTGACATAGAAATAAATTCTAAAGACATCAAGAAGAAGTCTTTCATCTAATGACACTTCTTGCTCATGAAACCTATGCAGCAAGATTACAAACATAATTTATTTTCTCTTCTTACATCAAATACAAAGATCATGTCATTATGAAGACCGAACCTAGTTACACTTTCTTCAACACTTGCTTGCATGGAAAAGGATGATAGATATAGTCCTCGAAGAAATTGAAGTTATTGATCATGTCAATTGAAAGGTCTTCACACCATCCAAAGTACAAGCACTATTTGAATACATGGAAAGGGATCTAAGGGCTCAAGAGATTCTTATGGAGTCTGTCAAAGATCCCCTCATTCTTTATATAACAGAGTTGGAGACATCTAAAGAGATATGTGATAAGTTGGTAGAACTATTCACTCAAAGTGCTATAAGAGAGATCTTATCACTTAGATTTGATCTACACAAATTGAAGGTATCAAAGGATGAAGAGATATCCTCATGTCTCTCAAAAGCATCCCAAATAAGATCTCAACTTTAAGATCTAGGAGAGATGATATTGGATAAAGAAATGATCTCCATTCTTCTAAATGCACTAATTGATGAACAAGGTAACCTCGTATCAAATACCTGTGAGGACAAGAAAGCTATCCCATTCAACAACTTGTGGTCTCTATGCAAGATAGAAGAAGACAGGTTGAGAGCAAAAAGTGTTGAAGAATTAAACATTTGTTGGAAGGAAAGGGAAATTTGGAAATTTTGGTCCTCGTAAAGGAAAGAAAAACATAGCTAAGATGCAATGATATGGATGTAAAGAATATGTGCATTATAGGAAAGATTGTCCCAAGTTAAAGAAGGGAAATAACAAGAGAGATAGAGAAGACACCCATATCACCAAAGAAGTGGAGGAAGCTAAAAAGAAGAAGTCCAAGAAAGAGGAAGTAAGAGATCTTCACTATTGAGATAGTCTTCCTCACATAAGTTCTTTTCAAGTTCCTAAGTCTTATTTTGTTAGATATGGCTATCATGATTCACTAAGTAAAATAATGGGATGCATCAAGGCATCATAGAAGCATTGAAAGCAAGAGCTCGGGACATCATCATAGAGAAGCATGAAAGACAGTTAGAATCTATGGAAGTCAAGGATATAGATCTTGGGAATATCATTGTAAACACAAGTGGCAAGGTCATCTAGTACAAGGTTCATCATACATCTGTCAAATGGAAATATCTGCTGATGGGGATACTTTAGATCCTCAAGATTCTTTGATGGAATCTTCATTGAAAGGTTCATTGATCATGAGGGGAAGCAAGTGTTTCATCAAGAATTTCAAACTTGTGGAATTCAATGGATGATGATGGTATGATACCATAAAAGTGAAGCAGATCAAGGGATTGAAGATCTTTCAATCAAGGAAGTTGTTGCAGTAAGTTTGGATGACCCCAAGGAAAATGAGGTATGTATGCTTATAGTCTATATTGAAAAGTCATGTCATATGGTTGTAGGTAACATGGACCAATGCTCTATCTTAAGAGCATGATCAAAAGAAAGGATCTCCTCCCTCAAAGGAATGTAGGAATGCATGGGTCACACATTCACTAGCTGAAATCAACATAATATGTCCTCATATGAAGTATGAGGTGGTTGACTGCAATTGAGGAACTCTGATTAGAAGCTCCTAGGAATGAAATGTGTGAAGAAATAAAGGAAGAGATCGTGGAATATGCAATCATGGTAAAGGCAATCAACATCAGAAAGACCAATACAATTTGACTAGGATATCTCCATGGAAGATATGAAGACTCTGATGAAGTTTGAAAAAGAAAGAGACCCTTGACAATAGATACATCTTTGGGAGATGTGTCGATATGTATGAACGATGTTGATGCAAACTAGAAGATGTCATGATGAAAGACCATCACAAATGTATTATTGATTTTAGTGTTCATTTCTTTATTTTTACAAATATCTGGATGGGTTTATGCATGGCTGACAAGAGAAGATCTATGGATGTCTTCCACCACCAATGCACATGTAGTAGGATGAAAAATCCTTAAGTAAACATGGCATGAAGAGAGAAACATGGCATGAAGGAAAGACAAATATGGACTAATGGATCACTTTCCGATGATGACATGGCTGACTCATGAAAATGATGGATGGTTGGTGCCCTATGTATAAGTCCCAAACATGAAGACTCCTAGATAACGAAAATAAATTCATGACGTCGTGAAGGGGAGTTCGTCAAGCAGTTGGTTGTCCCATCATCTCCACCCGAGGAGCTGTTGTAGGTCCCTAATTAAGAGGGAGCCTGGAAACAAGTTTGTTACTTGGAAGAAACTTGGAAATTCCTAAGCCAAGAGGGAGCTTAGGTACATTCCTTCCATAGGAATGAGTATATTCCTTTATTGGAATAGATATGTCCTTCCTAATTAAGAGGGGGGAGATAGACACACCATTCTTCTCTTTACTTGGGAGGATTGAGTAAACATCTGACATCCAATGCTCTTTGAGGATGTATTAGGGCATCCAAGATAAGAGTAGTAGTTGAGGACCGATATTATTTGAGGACTGGGAATCCAAGATAAGAATAGTCCTGGTGGAACACACCCTGAGAACCTGGGTGGAGTATGTTCCAAGAGAGACAATGATGAGGGTGTCTATACATCATTGGTCTCGCCATCATCGTTCTCTGATCTTGTGGAGAGATAGAGCTATTAGTCAAGGCCTTGCTATGTGACAATGCTAGTTGATATGATGCTATACAGATGGGTTACCAATTCGACTCTTCTTATGAGAATTATTCAGATTGAGAAGGACCAAGTACCATTATGAATACCTCCCTAGTTAAGAGGTAGTGTTGAAAAATGTAACTAGGTTCGGTCTTCATAATGACATGTGTTATTGTGATTTTATGTAATTAATTCAAAGAAGAAAAATAAAATTATTATTGTAGTGCTTGTCTCGTGGGTTTCATGAGCAAGGAATTTTATTTTTAGTATGACTCCCATTGTGAGCCCGAAGGATGGGTCATAAAGTCAAATTGAGTCAATGTCATGTATGAAGGACCCTTCTTAGGTATGTTACATTTTGTATGAGTCATTAAATCAATATGTAAACCCTCCAAGGCCAAGCACAAAACAACTCCTTCAAGTCAGCTACTAAATGGAGCAAATAACCTACTCAAAGAGACGTGTTGGCTCAACTCTCTCATGTCAGCTAATTTACAGAGGCAAACCACTATTTATAGGCAGCTCAGGTTTCATCTTTGACACAAAATTTCAGACAGATTTTTGGTGAAGTATAAGTCTAAAACAAAAGTGTGAAATAGGTCAACAAAGATGCTCCTACAACCAACGAATTAAGGAAAAGGAACAATGAAATATTTTGAGTGATTTGGGACTATTTTAGGACTGTTTCTTGTCACATATGCGAAGGAAGGAGGTGACATATGTTGCAGAAAGAAACCAAGAAGAATCAAGGATTGCAAGATTACTTGTGAAGTCAAATCAACAATTCGAGTTGGAGAAGATAGCTATACAGTCCAAGCAAAGAAGGTTAAGGGAGTGGATCGTCATATATCTCTCTCATGAGTGATGCAACTAGGGTTTCAAAGGAGGTTGAAATAATGTGCAGGTTCGAAGTAGAAGGAAGCCAAAGTTGAAGAGTAACCGAGAAGAAGAAAGGAGCAGAAGGATTGTTTGTGTCTTGATCTTGGAGAGGAAAATAGTTGAAGGGTCTTGGCCTTGGTATTCGTCAATTGGAATCTCTATAAGAAGAAGAATTTGTTCGGGTTTTCCTCTCAAGAGTGAGAGGTTTTGGCCCTAGATGATAACATATATTCTGTGTCTCTTGTTTCTTTATGGTTTATGTATTGGTAGTTGTTTGATGAAGAAGAACACTACTAACCTAAGTAAAAGAAAATCATATTCTAAAGAAGTAAAAATCACTCATAAGAAGTTACTAATAGAAGAGAAATCACTTAATTGCTATGCCCTAGATTTCTCAATAGTTCCAACTTTGAGTTAGAACCCGACAAGGGGAATGACAGGGAAACAGATTATTGATGCAGATCCTAGTGCCACCATTGCCAACCCCAAGATTCGGAAGACTAAGCTCGAAGATCCAGAGGAGGGGGAGTGCCTCTTCCACTCACAGATGTGGGTGAAGTGTTCTCCGCTACAATTCATTGTCGACAACGAGAGCCAAAAGAACCTCATTTCAACAGAGGTTGTGTACTGGTTCGGCCTACCGACCACACCACACCTGCAATCGTACATCATTAGGTGGCTTCACCAAGGACGAGACCTTTGCAACAATCGACAGTGCTGCCTTCCCTATAACATCAAGCCCTTCATAGATGAGGTACTGGGCAATGTTTCTCTTCTTGAAGTTTGTGATGTATTATTGGGCCAACCATACTTGTGGAAGCGTCATGTTGTGTATGAGTCTAAGCTTGCACTGTTATTATTACTTTGGGCAATAAGTTATACATGATACCAGAGATAGCATCACCTATCGCCATCTCTTTAATCTCTGGAAAGCAATGCAGTAAGACCATTTCCCAGACCAAGTAATTTGTCTTCCTTATGATTCACCCTCAGGGCAAGAAGAAGATTGTGGCTACCTCACGACCTCTAGATAGGGCTCCTCACATCTTTCTCTCTCTCTCTCTCTCTCTCTCTCTCTCTCTAACTCACATCTCTCCCTCCTAGCTCACATGTGTGTTTTCGGGCAACAAATTCTGGACAAGCCAAAATTATGTGTAGTTTATGGGCAGTATATTCTAGGCAAGCCGAAATTTTGGGCAGATCTGAGAGGGTCGAAGTTTGAAGGGAAAAAATTTGACTTAGCTTGAATTGACTATAGGGTCTCTTAACCAAGTTTGACCATATGTTGTTGGATGTCATAATTGACTAGCTGCATTAGATGTATCTCTTGTTGAATTGAATAATTTCTCTAAGAAAAAGGTTGTTGGGTTTCCCCCCAAGTGGGATTTCCCAAAGTAAAATCTTGTGTTTTCTTTTTGCATTGTGATTTCTACTGTCCTTATGGTTTTATGGTTGAATTTTTGAAGCGTAATTGCTTAATGGTAAACTAGAATTGTTAAAAATATATCATATGAAGTAACTATCAATATTTTCATAAATTAGTGTTTGTATCTATTGCACTTGAAAACTCAACAAAATTGTTAATTTATCATTGGTACGCTCGATAACAATAAAAACACCCAATCCAAATAGGAGAGGTGATGGAGATCCATATAAGATAAAATATATATTTGTGTTTAAATAATAGGAGTTATTATTTGCAAGCCTTGTGGTGACAATGTAAATATTGTTCACTATTTACGAGGGTGAAAGGATATGATTTTTTATTATTATTTATGTTGTTGTTATTATTATTGCTATTAGTATCTAATGTATAATTATGGACATTAAATGTACTCCCCCTCAAAGGATGCTTTTTTGTAAAAGCATAAGATATAGAGAGTTATGTGTTCATTTTAGCTTGAACATTGCTCATTGGTGTTGTATTGGGTGAAAAAAGATGGTAAGATCTTCACGGTTTATTCACATTGAAAAGGGGTCAATCTACCCTAAGTTTGTCCTCTTTGGTATTGTATCATGAGGGATTTGATTCAGTTTTCTTTGATTGCACTTTTCCATGTACCTTTGAAATTAAGTGCAAATTAGCACCCCAATAATTAGAAATGTTGAATTCATTTGGTTTTGGATGAGTTTCGATATGTCGATTGTTGCATGATTATTTCTATGATTAGGGTGAAAATATGGTCTAATAGTTTAACTTCTTTATGATATAATGAAACTAGGGCTAATTCTCTTGTATTCACTACTTTGATGATACTCTTGAGTTGAGATACAATTTCATTAGTGGTGGAAAATGAACCTTCAATTGTAATGGGCTATATAAGTGCTCGTTGATTGATAACTTGATTTTTTTTCATGATTTAGGGTTAATGGGCTTGAGCTTGGGAAAGTTTGTTTTATTATTATTATTATTATTATATTTTAATTTTAGAAATAATCAAGAAAATAAGAAATGCAAGGTAAAGGTGTACATCTCTAAAATGAGATTATTATGGTTTTAGATGGGTTAAAAATGCATTTTCATGTTATGGTTTTTAATGAATATTTTAGGAATAAAGTTAATTAACTTGATGACAAATCAAGTTTCATGTCAAGTTTATTATAAATTGTTTTGAATTTTAGCGGATGTACTAAATTGAACTTCTTGTTTGAATTTTCATTATAGGGAATGGTTAAGAGATGGAGAACAAGATCTAGTACAAAGGTTTGATCCTTCTGGTGATTTGGATACAATTGGATTCTTCATTGCAAAATTTAAAGTTGGAAATAAAGAGTAGATTATAAAAGAAAAATCATTTTGTATATGAAGCAATGATATTATTTGTAAGGTATCAATATGAACTTAGATATTGTTTATTGAAATGGCGATTCACAAAAAAAGTCGTCAAATTTTGACATTTATTCTTAATTTAAAATGCTAAATCATTTTCCCCATTATGTATAGTTCTCCCATTAATTTATAATATTTTGCTCTTCAAATATTTATTAAAGAATTGCTATAATTATATTTAAACAAATTAAACTAAAATTTAAAAAAAATTGTAAAACTGAAATGTATATCCAAATACGCCATTCTTACAACATAATATTACAATGATGCTCATAATCCTTGCAACTTGGTCCAAATAAAAATCCATTAATTTAATTGCTTTATGCAAATTTAATGAATCTAGATATAATTATTATTATTATTTTCAAAATTTTAATTAAATTCACATATAAAATTCTTGTTAATTTTAAAAGTTTAATATTAATTCCAACAAATAAATTATGATTTTTATGTATTTGAATTAATGGATTTGGGATTATTTTCCATTTTAAATAAAAATAATAGTTTGTATATCTATCTATATCTATATAAGGTTTGTTTAAGTGGTCACGTGTCAAAAGTGAGGTCCTCAAGAAAACATATAGGGGACTTTTGCATATTCTGGCCTTGAAAGTAAATGTTTCTAGAGTACAATGAACTTGAAATTGGACCCATGGCTCTCAATCTTAGTAGTTTAGAGTTAAATCAAAGATTGTTTATTTATTTTTTTTAATGAAAAATGGTCATAGTAAAACCTAATAGGCACAATTGTAATGTTTCTAGCCTACATGTTAACCCAAGGGATATTTATTTATTCAATCCATTTATTTATTTGTTTGAACAATTTGAGCTAAACCAAAGGATATTTATTTATTCAATTTAGCCTTTGAGGTAAATGTTGCTAGAGCACATGTTAGCCATTGAATACTTATCCTCTCTACCCATGTTCAAATCTTGTTTTTGACATGTTTTGCCTCCGTGGATCAATTGATATGACAAGATACATGCACTCCCTCTCATGTTTAATGATAGGATGGGATGTTCCAAAGACAAATATATACATAAGTAAAGTTAATTTATAAAATACAGTTGATTGATATAAGATTAAATATTATAGATCTAAAAATTATTATAAAATATAAGATATGGTTTTAATAAAGTTGTGAATAGATATTATAACTATGTTTAATATTATTAGGAAAAAAATACTTCCAAATAATTGTAGCTATTGTAACTTGTTAAATGGTTGCAAGGGCTCGTTACAATGATACACCTTATTCATTATACAATATATCCATAAGGTCTTCCTAATATGGATATAAGGTTAATTTATGTAAAATAACTGAATTCTAGCACAAAACATTATTTTGATGTCTTAAGAAGCTATTAAGTTACTCTTGTATTTAAATATGCATGATTTGCAGGGTACAATAATTGGTTATCGTTAATGATTTTTTTGGATAAATAAATTTATGAATCAATAATAACATATTTAGCTTTAAATAATATTCACAAATAGATAAATATGGAGACAAATATAATTTATTTTAAGTTAAATGTAAGAAAAGTGTATTTGTAACACTGAAATTGAATAAATAGAAATAGAAGGAAATGTTGATCATGGAGGATTTTTTTCTTCATAAGTGGCTTGGACGATGCATGACTCATTGCATCACTTTTCTATCATAAGGTTTTTGTTGTTGAAATGCATCAAGAAAAACACCCTATTTATATAATGTTGTTTGAGCTCCATAGTTGAACCAAACTCTAACATATTATTTCCAAATTCATAACTCGACAGGTTTTCCATGTTCATTTTTTAAAGATAATTGTTTACATTGATTAGGAAAAATGGATACATTTGGTACTGATAAGTTATGAAATGTATGAGAACTGTATTCATTCATGCAAAAGTGGTAGAATTTGTAATGGAAAATATAAGTACATTGAAAGTAGTAAAACATGTGGTGGAGTAGGAAGCAAAAAAACGTGCACATTATGTCATTTAACATAAACATGGGGGAAAACATGGCTTGATAGAGTCAAGCATGTGTGGGATGTTGGTGTGGGCTCATTTGTTAACACATTGAAGACTTGATCATATTTGATTAGTGATTTGCTCAAATTTGATCACTAAATTTGAAGATGCCAACACAATTAATCAAAGGAAGAAACTTGGCATTAAGGACATGACCTAGATGATGGTCAATGATGTGACCCTATTGCACATTTCTAATTTTTTAATTGACAAAGTTAACATTTTTGCAAATCTATTTAAGTACATGTATTTTTTGTTTGCTTAATTATTGAATCTATATACGTAAGTTATAATATGAATTATATTATGTTTTTATGTCATGATTGACTCTTTACCTAGTAGCATCCCAAAATGTTAACTATGGCACTATTGTTATTATAATTAATTAAACTTTGCAAAGGAGCATCTAAGAATGTTGTGATTGAAAGTGTGGCATTATGAATTCATCACAATGCATTATGTAGGTTATGTAAATCTTACACCACACTATAATCTAAGTCAATATTGGAGTAAGTGCATTTATCAAAGGTTGCATTGTATTAAGGCTTTTCCCAAGAAATTTTGGCATGCTAGTGCTAAGTATTGGTTAGCAAAAAATAAGATAAAGTACTAATAAACTACATGTTTAAATAAGAAATCTCTTATCTTCATCACTTTTATAGTAATGTAGAGATATTTATACCATGTCAGTGCAATGAGCAAAAACAAGTCTATCTCTCTAAGCCTCTTTGAGTATAGAGTTTTGCATGGATGCTTTATCTTGTTACAAGCATGTAAAATCCTTAAAACTCAACCTTTAATGCAAATACATAAATTTCACCTCTTTTCTAGAGGTTTTCTAGATTTAGTCGTATGAATTTGTGACCTCATGGATGATATGAAATATAAGAAAAAGCCAACAACATTGGACAATATTTGACTTCTTAATAACCTCAATCCACTAGGCAATTCAAGAGAAAAGACACCAAACTTATGCCACAAGTTTCAACCCTCTATGGTGATCTTCTCATGCATATACCAAATATGAAAATTAGTTTATGACAACAATCATTACAATAACAAAATTTTGTCATATTGTCTTCAATATCAATGTTAAACCCTTATCACTTTTAGCCTTAACTTATGTTAAATCAATAAGACATGTAAGTATTGTAAATTACCAACCAAGAAGACAATGATAACTAAGAATCAAATATGCAATAAGGCAATTTTGGACTACTGAAAACTACACACACACACACACAAGAGTTGAAGTTCGAGTACATAGTTCAACTAATTGCAAGCTAGTAAATTGTAAGTTAGTACAACCCTCCAAAGCTCTCCAAATCCCTAGGTGGGGAAAACCAAGAAAAACCTTAACTCCACCAAAGATACTCCAATGAGTTAGAGTCAACACTATCAAGTCCTCATTGTTTAATGCAAGACATCTCTTATTCTCTTCCACCTCAACATATACAACTGAGGATTTTATCCATAGACGCTAACTCATGCCAGTTTTTGGGGTTACTTTGAAAGTGTCTATGCCATGTCTAAGGTGCTTCATGAGATTTGGGGTACATGGTATATGATTAGCCCTTGGATAGTCTGCAATGGATTTGTACATTAGAGGTGGCTTACTTAGTGGTTGCTTGACATTCATCATTAGATATTGTAGATCTTTATACAATTTCATGACATTCTACTTGCTAGCCACATTGAGGAGGTTGCTTGCTTGGAGAATGCCTTGCATTGGAAGATGAGTATTTAGTGTTTAGGAGGACGGTGATGAGATTTACATAGCCATGGAGTTGACTTGGGTATGTTGGGGTTATGATAGTGTTCATGTAAGGGGCTCGGACTTAGTGGATTGCATGGTGTAGGAGGAGCATTAGAGTTATTGGAGGCTTGTAGGAGGAGCGTTGGACACATCTCATGGAGTGCCCTTGTATTGAAACCTTGGTTGTGTATGACAACACCTTGGAGGTTAACATGTGTACCCTTGAAGTGCAGCGCTTCACAAGTGTGAGCTTACTTGTGGCTTTGCAGATTACTTGTAATGGTTTAATTCCACATCTATTATTGGTGTCCCTTGCCTTTCATATATATATAGAGAAAGGAGAGAGTCCTTTTATTATAATCATTGTAGTCTTTTTTTGTATGTGCCTTCTTGGAGTAAGGCATTTGGGTTCATGAGGAAACCTTATGAGTTATTATGATTAAGGAGGATGGTTTTGTTGGAGGATCCTTGTGAGATGCTAGAGTTTACTCTTATGAAGATGTTGGAGAACATGATCTAATCAGTGTGTCTTGATCATGTTGTGTTAGAGACACGAGGATAAGAGAACATTTGTCTCTCTCTCTCCAACCCCCCCACACTTCATCTTTATTCTTTATCTCTCTTGTCTTCAAGGCACTAAAGTTTCTTGGAGCTTTTGGGGCATCTTGATTATCAAGGATAAGGTCTTTTTCCTTGAAGATATTGGCACTAGGTTGTGTCATTACACTCTAGGTTATATGTATTAAAGTGGACAAGAAGAGGAGTTGTCTTGCAAAGGAGGGTTGTTAGTGTTCAAACTAGTTTATGGAGTATATTTGGTGGAGCTATGCTTTTATGGTTTTCCCTAGTTAGGTTTTGTAGAGCTAGAGGATTGTCATAATCAATTGTCCAAAGTTGTCTTATTTAATTTTTAATTATTCATTTCCCCATTGTTTAGTAATTCTTGTTGCTACTATGTCTTGTTGATTTAGCATAAGTTAAGGATGAAAATTTTCAATGATTTAACATTAATCTTGGAGAAGATAGGACATATTTATTGCTCTAATCACTACTATTATAAAGTGATTTTTGTATATGGTTTAGGCATGATAATATTTCCCTAGAGGGTTGAATTGTTTTGGCACACATTGATTATCCTTTTTTTTTTATTGCCTTGTTGATTGGGGTTGTTAAGTGCTGAAATGTCATTTGTTGTCATCATTTTTATTATATTTAATAATTTCCCTAAAGCTAAATAATTAATAAGGTTAAGATTCGATAAAACCTTTAGGAAAGTAGTGAATTTTTTGAACTTTCATTAATTTCCTTGACCTTGAAATTTCTATATGTAATATTAGAAATTAGATTGCTAAGATCACTCTAGGTGTAAGAGGGAGTTGGTATTTCCACTACGGCGTGCTTAAGAGAGGTGCTTAACCTTGTTGAGGTTGTTGGGTGTGAACCCCTAATTTGCTTGATAAAAACCCTTGGACCCTAGAAAAAAGGTTGTCTAATTCGTATATTGTTTTTTTATGTACTTGTGGATTACTTCAGGATGTGTAAAATGACTGTTGGTCTCAAGGAGTCCATCTTGTAAGTAGACAAAATGAAGAAATAATTGTAGCAACATCTACTGGAGCAGGGTTATCATTTGACCGAGTACCTTACATTATAGAACACTTATTGTCACACTACACAAGAAGGATGGAACATGGAGAATGTGTATCAAATACATATTTGAATAATATCACCCTTAGAAATTGACACCTTTTGGATGGGACCAATGAATTGCTAGATTAATTATAGTGTGCCAAGCACTTCATAAAGTTGAATCTCAAAATTGGGATACCACTATTCTTGAGTTAAAGAAGAAGTCACATGGATGGAAACCTTCAAGACAATGAAGGGTCTATATAAATGGCTCGTAATGCCATTTGGTTTATGAAATGCACTAGCTACATTTGTTTGTTTGACTAATGATGTTGTGACCCTTTCTAGACTAATTTGTAATATCGTACTTTGATGATATATTAGAGTATTTATCTTCCTAGGAAGAGCATATCTCACATCTTATGCATGTTAGTGATATGGATTCGATCAATATATTGTTTTTCATCCATCTTGATGCTTTTAGGGTGGAAAAATTAGGGAAATCAACTTATAGGAGAAGCTTTAGTGGTGGGACCTAGTTTGGAGAATTAGGGTCAAAAAAATTTTAGGGTCAATTTTAGGGCTTAAACATCATTTATTTAGGGTAAAAAAATTCCACTTAAGCATAACACTATTCTACATTTGAATACCTTTCCAATAGTGCAAGGATTGTATTAATTGGGGTTTAGATGCAAAAATTATGACTCTCAAAAGTGATCTATTGTGATTGACTACCATAATTCAAAAGGATGCCATGTAAGCCCTTGTTACTAATGGAAAAGGGGCTAACCACAGGGTCACTATGAAGATTACTCTAAAAGGTTCGAGTTGTAATTCTTCTGGAGGGTTGAATGGTCAAAATTTAACTTCTAGTTGGATCTCAAGTTGTGTTATAACCAACCGCTTGGAGGAAAAGAGGTTTGATTCTATTTTAGTGCACATTTTACCATAATAAAGTAGACTAAATGAGCGTGGATAGAGAGAGGAAGAACATAGAAAGTTTGTGTTTTGTAGCATCCCATGGGCCACAAGTTTCACTCCTTTGTATTTGAACCAATTCCATTTAGGGAAGAGAAACCAAAGCAACCTCACCTTGCAATTGGGTTTTCTCTCGAAAGGGTTTTCCAAGTCATATCTATAATGCTCCCTCCCACTCCCTTGGAGTCCTTAGGGATGAATGGGAGGTGGTACCTTCAAATTAACATGACTTCCATCGCCTCCTTATGGAGACGTGATTTAAAAAATCCTTAATTCTGAAAGTGCTCATAATCAAATTCTAATACCATTGTTGGATCGGGCTCGTAGATATAAATTTTATCTTAATTTGATGTCTGGATCCAAAATTTATCCCCTTTGAAAGTTTAGTCATTTTATCCATGCCACATAAGGAAGGACCTACCATGTGGCACCCACGTGTCACCCTTGTGACACCTATGTGGTTCTACCACCTCACCTAAGTGGCTCCACATCATCCTTGGCACTAATCGTGCCCATGGTTAAGTCCATGTGGCACCTGCCACTTCACCTAACCCAAAGGCCCCACAACCCCAACCCTTAGTGTGTGAAAACAATCTTTTACGTGATAATCATTTTTATAAGAGCTTTGGGTTAAACCTCTCACAACTTCTCTTCTTGGTGCAACATAGGTTGAATGTAACATAACTCATTGATGGTTCACGTTAAGTGTAAGGCCCCCTTGCCATTAGGGGAATTTTGAGGTCTAAAATGGGCCTCCTAAGAAAAATGTACAACCAAAATAAACTTTATAAGAACAAATAAGATTCAAGATGATGATGTCAACCATGGGGGATGATTCACCACTTTTGGAGTTAAAAAGTAAAAGATTAAAAATAGTAAAATAATAAAACTATTTTTTCAACTCATATTTTCAACTTATCTTCCTAAGGTCTTACTCAAATTTCGAGCGGGAGTACTCGTTGGATGAAAAATTTAATTCCTCATCCAAGGAGTACCCATGTTGCATACTTTCGCTGGACCCTGCTACATGAAAAATGAGAAATACATTAAAAACATGATTGCAATTATGTTTTTCATGTATTTCTCATTTTTGGTGTAGAAGGGTCCATCAAAAATATGAAACATGGGTACTCCTTGGATGAGGAATCAAATTTTACATCCAACGAGTGTTGTCACTTAGAGTTTGAGTAAACCCATAGGGAGATAAGTTGAAAATACGAGTCGAAAAAATAGTTATTTCTTTTCTCCCTCTAAAATTTGATGATGTAATCTAATCTTATTTTATTATTTCCACTATCATTTTATAATTTCCTTAGGAGGCCTATTTTAGACCTCAAAACTCCCATAATGCTTTCGATAGTTAGCGGGGGGATTCACACTTTGCCGCATACACAAATAAACATTGAGAAACTCCTCCATGCTTGCTCTTCTCCATGTGGCCATCTCGTTAAACTGGTGGCCTATATAAATTGTGATGCCCCCTACCTTTCGGTAGATATCGTTGGGGGGGGGGGGGGGGGGGGGGGGCGGGGGGGGGGGGGGGGCCGTCCACACTCTTCAATTGCAAGATAACAATTGACGAACAAATTGTCATCCACGTTCTCTGTTGGTTGCACCCAAACTCAAGAAGGGCACAACTAATCTCGACACTAGACGGGAGGCACAAAGTCATCAACTAACATATGAAGACCTATTGCGTCTTATATTAACCTCACCCAAACGCACAGGTCACAACCTGTTGATGTTATTGTGCCATGTGGTATCCTTTGAGGGTGCCACTTGTCAGCCAAAAATCAGTCATTTGGCTATCCAACTTGACCAATTCCACATGCCACATGTCATGCCACATAGGTGCCAGGTCAAAAGTCTATCAACATCATTGGTCCATCTCAACCCAATCTTGGGTACCATCGGGTCTTGACCCTTTGCACATTAACAATTTCACATTATAAGAATTTTTGAGGGGTCCACGCTTAACACACCATCCTTACCTCCATGTTAATGTGCCTAGTGCCATCATGTTGAGACATGACGGAGACCTATACCGAAACTGGGCACAATGCAATGACAATCTTCCTATCATGTGACAGAAAAACATTCCATCACATGCTTTTTGTTATAGTGCCCATTCTTCAACAAGTTCTACCTAATGATGGGCGAGGGACGTCGGTAATTCCCATGCTAAGAGACAAGATTTTTTTTTTGTGCTTTTGGTTATAACACCCATTCTTCAACAAGTCACCACTCGATAATGGGTCGCGACTCAGGGTTAAGTACTAATCCCTAGAATAACATATTATCTTCCTCTAAACTATGTGATTAAGTGACATAACTGTGACTAGCCTCTGATTAAATACTTGTACGATTTTATTTGTGCTTTTGTGAATTTCCCATTTCTTTCATAAATTAACAAAGCCTAATCAACACAATTTAGACCATTACTCAGTGAAATCCAAGCTTGAAGTCTTGAGGATTCAGGTGACCAATCCTAGCCTTGCTCCAATTCAAAAGTCGACTTGAATGTCATACAATTAAAGGGGTAAAACCTTTTCTAATACAAATCTTTCAAGGTAATATGCATGCCTAAATACATTCAATAGATTAATTAATCAAGCTTACAAATGTGCAATGCAAAGTCTCCACCATAGTCATTATTCCATTGCGAATTCAACAACCACAACAACATACTATCCTATTGAAGCCTCGAAATTCATTGTGACAACATGGGGGATAACCACCCGGTCAGGGACTTGAATATCATCCCTTATCCATTTGGGTTGGTGGCTCAAACTGGAATTATGGGACCAGTTTCCCAATTTGAAAGATGATAGGATGGGGTATGCATTTGATTATCAAAGTTGATTTGGCAAATGAGGGTATATATATATTTATTCCAGGCTAAATCAATATTTAACAATCTAGCTAAATGAATACTTGAATGATAATGAAGATTATTCATACAAGAAGTATAAAACTTTCGTAAAAACAACTATTTCGATTAAATAGTTAATTCAAATGATTGATTGTAAATCGTGTCACATCAAATACTTAACATAATTTTTCTTATCAAAAATAAAGAGGATGACAACTCAACTATATTTCAAAAGTGAAGGAATAACAGGCTGTATTAAAACATAATTGACAAACAATGTACATATAGAAGAAACAACTTAACAGCTCATAAAATAATCACTACGCAATGATAAAAGTACTCGGTGTGAGATGATTGATCCATATACAATGAATTTGCAATCCATGCTTTTTCTCCAAGATCGATCACAAAAAAACAAAAGTGTGATTCTTAGCAAACTTTCTTAAATAAACTCCATGGACTAGATCTTCAAAATTAAAGAAAGACTTTAAAAAGTACAAAAGTGTATGCTTTTTAAAGAGTCTCGAATAAAATTGTCAGACCCCTTTCTAAATACATGAATAGGGGTTTAAATAAAAAAAATATTACAAAAAAAGCTAAGTGCCAAATTATGAGGAGTGAAACGACTCTCCTTAGAATCAGTGCCAAAAATGCAAAAATAAAATTGATCTACAATTCAAAAATCTGATCTTGACTGGTGTTGGCTTCTGATTTGTTTCCTCTTCTCATAGATATCTATCATTGACTGAACTCCTGGAGGCTGCCTAATGCTTATCTTTACTTGTCCCACATAAACTGTATATGATAATGCTGGCATCATATGGATGATAGAATTGGTTAAGCATCGTAGGGCCATGAATTAATTATGTGGTTTTACCAGGTATGACCAATAAGCTTCCCAATTCAAATGTGGCAGCTGTCTAATCCATTGTTATTTAGCTGCAAGAATTTCATGTCAACTTGATTGCAAATCCTCAATCTTGGGCAGATTACCTGGTGAACATTTCTGAATAAACCCTGCATACCAAAGATTATCATTATCATTTTCTATCATATTGTTTAATGTTTCACATGAGCTAGAAACTGCCTTTTCAGCTTGTTTTATCTGGATTTCCCAATCAGTAAAGAGAATTTCCTTGTGAGATTCTTTGATGGCCATGTGATCAAGTTTGAAATCTTTTCATCTATTTCCTCAAAGTTGATTTTAGCATTTGTGAATTGATTCACTAATGCATCATCATCCTGACACAATGAGCTAATCTCCACTAATTGCTTGGAAAAGATTGATTGTTTCTTTGAAAGCAACGAATTGATTTCTAAAGCCTCTGATGAATTCATCAACTTTTGGGTAATCCTTCATTTTATCTTCAATAAACTGCAGCTGTGCAATTTCAGCGTCTTTGGCATTTAATTTTGATTGGCTTTGAAGTTTTAGGCTCTCGAAACTTTGCTGCATTTGTTCAAGCTATGATTTAACCTGTTCTTGTGCATTCACCTTTTCTCTTGTGAGTTGGTCTTCCAGCTGCCTTATTCTTTCCTCCTTTAATCTGATCAAATTTCTCACTTCTTCTGGTTTGTCAATCATTGCAGAAGCATAAGCTCCTGCAAATTGAGATAAATTGGTCAAGCTTTTGGATGGATCTATAGGTGTATCTTTCCAGACAACGTCTATTGGCTCGTTACATGGAAAATTAGTAGTATGATCAATTTTTCTCTTTCTCCTTTGTCTCTTCATGACTGCCTGATGTTTGGGGCTATAGAAAATATCTAAAGGAGGAATTTCCTCTTCTTTCAAAACAAAATATGAAGAGGGAAAAGCAGGAATAACTTCAATATCTTCTAAAGTAGTGAGAGATATTTCTGAATATTTCTCGAGAGTTTTTGGTGTTTTGAGAAAATTCGTTGGTTTGATTCGTACCCCCCCTGTGGTTCATTAATTATCTGTTCAAATTGTCCCCATTCTTTCTGCATTTTCTCCTGATCAAGTCCCTTCTCGGTATTCTTTTTGTTGGAAGGTTCTTCTAGATTCTTCTCTATAGCAAACTCCTTTAGTGATTCAACATCTTTGGATGCTTTCTTGGCATCCTTCCCTAAGACATTAATAGAAACCCTTTCTTCCTGAGATTCCTGCAGGATTATTTGAAGTAGATTTAAAGGCACTTGCATTAACCTTTGATTTCTGTACTTCTTAAATTTTGCTAATTCAGTTGGATTCAGTCTGAGGGCAGCTAAGCTATTTACTTGTGAAAATTGTTCAGTTGTTTCAAAAAGATCGTCAAAACAATCATCCTCATGAATAAACGCCTTGACTTTAATAACCGAACTAAAATCATACACGATCCTAATAGGGTCACACTGCCTTTGACGAAACTCAACAAGATTTAAACTGTAAATGTGTTTGACTTCAACCTGTGCATGTCTAAAGTCGTTTAAACAATAAACACCACATTGAAGAGGAAAAGTTGGCCAGAGAGATTTTCTAGACTCTTTGAGAGACATGGTTACACCCTTGCTAACTGTATGGTATGCAATTTCTCTAGATAATAATTTATCAGAGACATACCACGGAAGTACATGTGATGGAGTGGTGCTCTCAAAAACTCTAATATATGTGAATAATTCCTCCCAAACCATCTCGCCACAGGTCGAATACCGATGCTGGCTTCTTCAGATAACCTTGGGGCTTTCTTGTCAAAGACAACATGATGAATAGGAAGCATAACCCCCTGACAAATTTGATAGAAACATTCATTGAAACAAGATTTCCAAAGAGATTTATGATATACATGAATTGGTGTGGGATTCTGAGGTGTCCACTTCCATCCCATAATCGGAAAAGGAAAAATGAAACACACAACATCCATGATGTAGGCACACATATAAAACAGAGGAATGGTTCTTGTAGTGACAAAATAATTCTTCCTATATTCTATGATGTGGTGGGCTAAGTTATTTGACAATATTATGGCCCAATCCATTATTATAGAATTAGAACCATCATCAATGAGAGGCACCCATTCAACTGAAAACTTGGTAGCGTCTGCATATCCAAATAATCTACATAGAATTGCGGAAATGTATAAATAAGGAGCGATAAGAGATGCTACCGAATACATACCAGTTCTATCCATCTTGTGCTTGCTAGGATTTGACCTTCATTGCTTCATAACTTCAAATTGTTCTTTATTTTCAATAGCAAATTGCTCAAAAAATGCTTCATCATAAACCTTGTGTAGTTGTGGTAAATGATAAATCCTCGTGATATCCTCTAGTTTAAAAGATTCGATGACCACTTGTCTTGAGGTTACAAATTATTTTCCTTCAATGTTCACATTTTCAATAACCCATTTCACCATATCAGTGTGCGACCTCAGGATAAGAAGCGTCTGAGGATTGAATATCATCTGTCATCACTTCCTTTTGTATTTCCTTCTCGAATATATTATAAACATTCTCTAAGGAGCCGGTGTTGCACTCTGGTGAACAGGTTATATCAGAAAATAGAGGTGATGATTCCAGTACATCTTCAGCTGTGGATTGTGTAACCTTTCCCTTATTCATCTTAACCATCAAGTCGAGTGATCCAGTCTCTGTTATAGTCCTGTCACCACAAAGAAGACGAGAATGATAATGCAGAGGATGAAAAATAGAACTATAACGACATGCAGATATGAAAACCTTTTTCAAATTAATGGAACTGAAACACTTAAATGCACCCATAATGGAGAGAAGACATCAAACCTTTTGGGCTGCAGAGTCATAAATATCCATAACCTGAAACAATATCTGCGTAAGATTCAGATGAACTCACATTAATGTAGTCTATTGCAAATGATCTTTTCAGAGCAGATCATTAAAACTTATTATCATACCATCCTTAGAACGTGAAATGTGATTCAATGATGTGTTGGTGGCTCTGGGTTCTCTCGCAAATCGGCTATTCGCAATGTCACATAATAATTTGATTTCCAGTTTTGCAATTTTGAGATTTGTCGGATGCGAACATGTTTTGATATTACAGTTAATTCATTTGTTGGGTCCATCGCCATATCACAATACGTAAAGGAAGGTTTAACAGGTTTTGTTGGTTTTCTGTGATGCGAAAAGTTTGACATGATTTGACTGATAAGTAATATTCCTGTATTCTCTGCATATCTCAAATCAATGATGTTCAAATGGTAACGTTAAGTGTTGTACACAAGACTTTGCGAAATGCGAAATACGATTTCACTATGTAGCATGGTATATGAATTTTTTATTTGGATTTTAATGAATTTAAACCAAATTATTTTCTAAAGGGTCCCCATTTATTATCTAAATGGTTTCACCATAAATGGGGGTTGTTGTACAACACAATATATCCACACAATGAATTCTTGTGGACTCCTTCATAACTATAGATATATCAAACCATACATGGTACTAGCCCCAAGAATTCACATTTCTTAAGCAATAGATACCCATCCAGAAATAAAGCAAGCAACAACTAGTCAAGTATAATTGGTATCCATGCTAATCTCTAGCATACCATCTACAACACTTAAATAACAAGCTCCTAAATTCTTAGACTCCTTAACAATATAACACCCAAAATGTGACATTACATACACCACCGTTTATCTAGGTTTATTAGACATCCATACACAATATTGGTGCATGCTCTCAACAACCTTAAGAAACAACTAGTCATGACATCCATACACATCATTTAGTGGAAATCACAATCAATCATAGTTAGCTATGCATGTCAAACTTTTATATACCAACATATAACTAACTCTATAGTTCAAGAGCACATTAGTAGCACAAGAATCTGCAATCCCTCACAACTATGAGAAATATAAACATAAAGGATCACTTTGTAATACTCATGATTACATATTTATCATTGAAAACATACAATAATACATATTCATCCTTAACAGTGCTAATACTCCATTGACATATAACAACAATATTTATCATTCAAGTGAAATGGACATACACAAAGATATAAATAAAAAACTTATATTAATAACTGAGTGATTGGAAACTAAGAGAGGGACTTTAGCTCTCCTCCCAATCATAGATCTACTACATTGCCATATTTCTTGAAAATGACTACCCCAAGCCAGATTTAGAGCCTGAGGAGTGAATGTTGGGAATCACGATTTCCATTAGACCAAAACCTGCAGGTGTTAGTCAATGATTGCATCACCAGAGATAAGGATCCACGAGAGGTGGTTAGTCCATGTTACGAAAAACATGGGGAGAATTGGTTTATCTAATGTCCAATAATCACGTCCCCAACGCGAGTTGGGTGTGTATCGAACTCGTGACCTATGCTCTGATACCACTTGTGTATTGAACTCGTGACCCATGCTCTAATACCACTTGTGTATCGAACTCATGACCTACGCTCTGATACCACTTTTTGAGAATCATGTTTGTCGTTAGAACAAAACCCACATGTGTTAGTCAACGATTGCATCGCCAGAGATAAGAATGTATGAGAGGCGATTAGTCCATGCCACGAAACACATGAGGAGCATTGGTTTATCCAATGTCCAACAATGTGCTTAAGGGAATTTCACACTAGTCTAATTAACACATCGCATTGGAATCCAAAGTACACAATGCTTCCATCTAACAACCAAGAGTAGAGAGTACACAGTGTCTCCACCCAAAAAGCACTCTAGGGAATCAAGAGCACACAATGCTCCACCCAATCAATCATTATAGGAATCTAGAGTTCCAAATTATCTCCACCTGCTTCACACTTCAAGATTCCATAGTTGACAGTGCCTCCACATATCTCCTACAACAAGCCAAAGAAAACTACAACTCCACCTGATAGGCTTCATGGGGATCGAGAAATCTTGGGCTCCACTTGTTAAACAACACACACATGAATCTAGAGAAGTCTCTAGTGCTCCACCTAATTAATTTGACAGGGTCTTTGATTATGTTGTGCATACCACACTGTAATGTTTTCTTTCGTAGCTCTTTTCTAAATTCATTGTCCCCTCTGCATAACCCCTCCCAGTGTGTTCCCATCTACAAGGGTAAACGGGCTCTTCCTTTTGCTCAAGCGGACATACTCCATTTTAATGCATGTGCATGCTTGTATTTAATTCAATAAGGATATGGGTGGCCATTAAACGCAAACTTTTGAGTTTGGTCATTTCGCAAAGCGATTCCTGAGCAACTTCTCCACTCAAGCTATAATTTCATGTCCTCTCCTCAATCCAATCATTTTTATGTTTTTCACAATTATTTACAATTGCACATGAAAGTATTTACATGAGGGGCAACCAAGAAAGGTTGTTACAAACCACACCTAGTTAGAGGAACACCATCCTCCGTGTTCTACATCCAAACACATACTTATACAACGACATTTATATATATAGTTCTTTTACATTCACATTTTCTTACCTAGGAAAAATGTGGGTATTATACCTGTTGTGTAATTTAATGTTGGTTAAATTACTTGCATTAAATTATCAATCTGAGGTTTGTGAACTTGCGAAGTATACTTGCACTATATAGCTAGGTTATCGAGTTTCAATTATAAAGAAAACTATTCTATGGAAATGAATTGAAATTTGAAAATAAATACCTATATATGAAAAGATTTTAGTGAACACACATACACACACATTCTTTTTCAAAGACTATTTCTAAGAAAACCTCAAATCCAAGACTTGAAATATAAGGGAAATCAAAGAAAACTATGCTAATTCTGAACTATGAAAGCTTTTGAGATTCTATGCTATTAAAGATAAAAACAAGTTTTAATCTACAAGATTTTGAAATCAAATTTATTCTTGATTTATGAACCTTGAAATTAAAATTTAATCTATTTTGCTTGAAGCCAAATCTAATCTCTTGAGTTCAAAGAAAATCTTAAACTATTGATTAAAAGGAATTTTTAATACATGAATTAAGGACAATTCTAATCTACAAAGATTTGAAAGTAAATCTAGATTATTATACATACATACATATATATATATATATATAATATATATATATATATATATATATATATATATATATTCTAGAAAGTAGGAGTGATGAAATGTATACTAAAATTGAAAGCAGGAACATGAATTGAAGGCCTAAGAAAGTATTAGTGTGTGCGTACTTGAACCAAAACTAATCATAATTTATCAAACATAAATATGAGACTAAGCTAGAAAAGAAAGTCAAAGTATTTTTTTTTTGTTGCTTTTGATCTTTTATCAAGCACTCAACCTGTAGAAAAAGCAAAGGAAAATGAGTAAAAATGAAAGATAAATTCTAACTAAGAACAAGGCATCTTAATGAAACCAAGTTTTAATCTAAACGCAAAGGATAAAGAAATTAAATGGAAAGAATGAAAAACATAGGTGTTATTCTCACACATCTTTAGAGGGCCCTCCTAAGGAGTGCGAGGTATTCAAAGCTCATATCACAAGAACAAAATTGCGATTAAAAATTATGAGAATACCATGAACAAATGTTATATTATTCACAACATACATACAAAGTCTTCACAAAAATAATAATAATCTCTGAACTGTGTTCCCTCGATGGGGTTGATCGACAAACAATAGAGGGGGGCCTTGGGATCCCCACCCTCATCCAACTGTTCACCATGCGTGGTTTAATGTGACCAGATGGGGGGCTTTTGGCACGTCAATGGAACTCTCAAGAGAGAGGGAGGCTTTATTGGTCACTCTAGAGGAGGAAGAACTTAGTGTGTCTGTGGCTGGCGATGAGAACGAACGAGGAGAAAAAGGGTAACGGTTATGTTCACTTACTAGGTCTCCAAAAAAATCTGAAAGGCTAGGGCGGTAAGATGCCAGTGGTTGCAATCAACCTATGTGTTTGGTTGTGTGTCTAAGAATTCATTTGGGATCCAGGGGAGCCATAAGAAGAGAAATTTTTGCTGGTATTTGTCTGCATATTCTTTGCTCTATGGCGTCTTCACCTGCTAGCTACCTGCATGTTGCATCAATGGAAATGAACCATCCGAAAATTTTTGTTAATGCTCTATTGCATGGTCTAGTGTATGTGGATTGTTTTGTTTTATGCTCTATTGTTAGTTTTTGGGTTATCAGTCAAGGGGAATGGTGGCTTTGTTGGGCCAAGCTAGCCGATCCCTCGATGAGGAAGTCTACGTTCTATGTGAGTTGTTACAGATATTACCGGGATGGGGAGGTAATTGGTGTAATCTTCCTGGTGTCTACACCCCTTGTGAGGAGGACTTTTTTCCTTTAGGTTTCCATTGGTGAGCACTTGTATCTCGCCCCTTCGATAGTAGTCTCACCCGATTTAGGGGCTACTGTGAATTGGGGTCTCTAATGGAAGAAGAATAGAGCCTCTGCGTGTTATGAGGGTGGGAGTGCCAAGGCTGAAGAACTCCTACAATTGTGGCCATTATATTGTCTAGTCGTTGCAATTAGATGTATGTGAGGGGTTGAATCATCTTTGTGGTGTTGGGTGGTCAGGGGCAGCCTGGAATTGGTTGGGAAATACCCATCGCCTGATTCCAAGAAAGTGTGTAGTCTGGTTGTGGGCGGAACAGGCTGAGAAAGGAAGTGGTGAGTTCCAATGCTTGTGGGAGTGTGGTGTTGTTCTACCTACAGGTATGCAAAGATAACAAGGAAGACCCTAACGAGGGGGTGGCCAACATGGAAATATCGATAATAAAGGTGGTGGTGCCTATTCCTCCAGTGAGGCAAATTCAGCCAACTTGGATAGAGAGGAGTTGCTTACTCGGATTCCTATTATTCCTCCCAGCCGAGTATTCTAGGCCACCTCCTTAGCTCCATTGTTGATAAACTAAGGAGGATCCAGGCCAACCTGGACATCCTCTGGTACATAGGAAAAAGGACCACAACAATAATGTTTCCTACTAGAATGGCATTCAATTTACCCAAAAGGAAATTCTAGAGAAATTAGCATATGTCTATCAAAGACAACACATGATTCATGATCATCTGCATCAAATTGAAGATCGACTAGAGCACATTGAATTTCACCAGCATGACCAACAAATTCAAAGGGAGCATCCAGCTCATGCAGATATGCATTCATCACATCCACCACCCTGAAATGGATGTGATAGGTTGTGTCTTAATTTTGTTAGTTTTTGGCTTGTATGGCTGAGGAACCCTCCGGAAATAAGGTGCAAATTTAGAAATCTTGTGTTGTATATTCCAATTCTCCTCACCAACAAATCTGGTCGGAGTGAGGTAGGATGAGCTGACGACCATCAATATGTACTTGTTTTATCATAAGTAATATAAAATTAGTGCTTTGAACAACAAAAAAAACTTTAAATCGTGTTTCTCCTATAAATGAAGTGTTTTTATAATTTTTCAAAATTAAACAAGAGAAGTTGTCACCTAGAAATTAGATTTGAAATCAATATCTAAGTGTCTGAATTGAAATATGATTTTTTATTCTCATGATTAACTACTGAAGGAGTGAATCATGAGAAGACACTTCTTAACACATCATCAACTTCAATTTTTCTCGCTTGCTAATAATCCTCGCTCACTTGATTATAAAATCAGTCGCTTGATATTCTGCATATTACAGGTGTGCCGTATCCACATTGAGTATAAGTTTGACTGACAAGATACGCCCAACCTATGAACTTTCATATGTAACCAATAGGTGGAGCTCCATATTGACAACATTTGGCAGCTGCTCATATGTTATGGCTAATCTCTAGCACATGAAAACATATAGAACTTTGGATCCGGTTTCAAAATATTAGGTTAGCTACATAAAATGCACATTTCTATAGCTATTTTTTAGTTAAACTAATTTCACAAAGAAAAATGTATATATTTGAGGTAATGATGGAAATTTACCTTTTCAATGTAATTGTATGACCTGGATGGCTCTTAATCAATGGAGAAGATGAAATTAAATGGAAATATGTGAGAAAATAAGTGGATAAAGGGGAAGATAAATTGTCAAAAAGAGGACAAATCGAAGGCTCAACATTCCCCCACGCCAAAGGTGTTGCATGTCCTCATGCATTTGAGAGTGAAACAATTTCAAAACTTGCAGTATTGTCTTTCAAAGGACTGCCTCTGTGGATTCAATCAAAACATCAAGATTAGTGTGCTTTTACTTGCTTTTAACATGTGCTATCCACCTTGCCTTTCTCATCAACAGTTTAGTTTGTATCCCTTTGATCTTCTATTTGAGCATCTTGTTGTTCTCCTTAAGGTTTTGATTTTTGTTATACCAATAACACTTTCTAATAAGCATAGTTTCATTCTAATCTTTGACCAATTGATTTTCATCCTTGATATGATTATTTAGAATCTCTAGTTCAAGTATTTATTTGTTTAATGTTTTAATGTTTTATTCTTCCTTTGGAGAACGAACACTTTTCTCTAAATCAGGTTGATTAATGGTTGGACTATTGGTATGAAAAATACCATGATGGACTTCTAGCTCAAAAGGTGAATTTACCTTTTATTTTTGTGCTTCTTTCTCCAATGTTTCAAAATAGTGATAAGCTTGTTGTTGAACAAATTCCACATCTGGCGTCTTTCTTGAAAATTTAGGTACCTTGTCATTAATCTATATAGTCTTTGGTGGATTATCGCTGACTTGTTTGGTCATTCTCCTTGTCATTTTTCTACTCTTCCACTCTAGTTGTACAATTTACATTGTCTTTTTCCTTTTTGTACTTTGTCCTCTTTTTCCTTTTTGTACTTTGTCCCTGAGATTTTTTTATGCCTTCCCTTGGTTGTTCTGCTTGTTTTGTTTCTTTTTTGGGTTTCTTTACTTCATCCTTATATTGACAATGTTGGAAATCCATCAACCAAGGGGTCCTCCCTAATGTGAATTCCTAATTAGACCTCCCACTATTTGGAGTAAGAGCTTCAACTAGAAATATGATTGGTTGCCATTATCCTTAGGGATTTCCTTGGCTATCGTTATTAACATAATAGGTTATACAAACATTCTTTGAAACAAGAAAGTAAGTTGACACTGTAAGGCATGCAATTGCAATGTATACAAGGTACTTTCATGGCAGGGAGAAAGAGAGTGAGCCTCTAGAAGAAAAGTAATAGTACCATCCTAAAAGAGACACACAAGAGCATAAGAGGATCACAAGTTAGCTTGCAAAGTAGTTCACAAGCCAACCACGATCATAGAACCAAATACAACATACCTTCAACAAGATAAGTACCAAAGCCACTGAAATAGTTCAATTTACTTATTACATGTGAACAAAACTTATACCACAAACATATAAAGGATAGTGTTACTATATTTACGATATGTGCATGAAAATGTGTTGGCTCATCGAGCTTCATATATTAAGTGGAATTTCCAAGCTATACAAGTACAATACTACCACACTGTTATAGATCTGACCCATAAATATATGATAATATAAATAAACCCAAGAATAACAAGATCTGAATATAGATAGAAATGCTTCTTTATTGATATCAAACCCTTAAGGTAGGGCAACACCATACATTCACTCCTTAAGGAAGGAGAACACTCCACAAGCCATATGATTGTTCATACAATATTCCTTGACCTCTCTCAATGGGGAGTCTCTAGCCTCTATATAGGCCTCATACATACAGTACCATGGGTCATTGCCATGGTTCTCTCAATACCATCTATCTAATACCATGGGGTTATTACATTATTGCTATCTACTTGTGGTCCCTTACTTGATACAGGTTAACCACCTTATTTATTACTATCGCCCATCCCATTATTACATTATTCCCTTGGGTACCTCCCTTTGTACACCATATTATCCCCCCTAGGTATACTACATTCCACCCCCTTAACATGTTTCGTCCCCAAAACATGGGAAGAACAGAAATAATAAGATCTACTCAAAAGAGTAGTCCATTGGTATGATGCACGTGAATCTAGCCATCCAAGAGAAAGGTGAACTCTCAATCTAGTTGGTGCCTCACTCGCTTGAGATGGAAGTTGACCCTGGTGGCTCTTCTGTGTTGATGTGTAGTATGTGGATCGTCACTTCTCTCTATCTATCATGTGGGGGTTGTTGTCCTTGTGGCTAATTGGTTGCCATCTTGTTTGTTGTTTTCTTGTGGGGTGATGTGGGTAATGATATGTTGAAGTTTTAACCCACAGTGTCTTTTTCTTTAATTCACCCCTTACTGGAGCTTGACTGTTATTTGGTGCATGTTGTGGTGCCTGTTGTGGTGTCTTATCTTCCAATATTACTTCAACCCCTAAGCCCTCATCTGATGTATCAACACCTGTAACCTTTTCTGCTTCAACCTCTGTTTGCGTTTGATTGCCGATCATCAAAGGCTCATCATATTATGTGTAAGTTTCATTAGAGCTTTGTGCTACTGCCTCCTTAGTCTCTATTTGTGGCTTAATGGAAATATCTTGCAATGTAATTTCCTTCTTTTTAAACCAGAGCTTCAGGAATTTCTTTTGCACATTAATATTGATAGTACCCACGAATTCCATCCAAGGATATCCCAAAACAACATCCATGTTATCCATATCTGAAGTATAAAAATCACCATGCAACACATACTTATCCATAGAAAGCTTCAAATCCTTATAAACTTGAACATCCTTATCATCAACCTGTATGTTTTCAATCTGTTTTGTTGGAACTTGCAATTTTTTTGCCAAATTTTCATTGATAAAATTATGCTTGTAGTTAGGATTTATAGACACAATCATCTTCTCCTTCTGAATCAATTCATGAACCTGTAATAAGGAGATACTAGTAGAAAATAACCCTTTAGGTTTCTTGGTTTCCTTCTTTCCTGTACCAACAAAATCTTTGCTAGGTTGTGTGCATGTCCGTCTGAGCTTAGTAAGAGGTCCCAAAAAATTAGATTTAGGGTTAAAGCATCCACAAATGGATTTTGTGAACATCTGCCAAGTAATTGTCCTTGGATAGCATTTAGAATGCCCCTGCCACCATTGCCATGTTTCTTGGTTCAAGTAAAGGTTTCCTAAACTTAGTTTAGTTCCATCATCTACGATGCGCTCTAGAGAGAAATATTCTTCCATTAGTGCTACCCATATTTCTATATTAGAGCCATCAAATTTGTATATCTTCCTCAAATTCTGATCTAGGCCCGCCATCACAAAAAAATTTGGCGAAAATTTGAAATTGTCACAATTTAGTCAATATTGCTTAGAATCCCTATTATGACTAGCTTTCGGAAATGGAACAACCATTCTACATCTTCCCATATGATATAAATCTCGATCTAGGCATTGGAATTTCCTATTTACGCTGCAATTGTCCCACCATCACAAAAAAATTGCTGAAAAAATCGTTGATTTTAAATCAACAATATCTCCCTCATCCGGACTTCAATTCGACTGATTTTTATTTATTTTTTGAAATTGGGTTTTTTCACAAATAATCCAGATCTACAATTAGATTCTACAGATTTTGCACCAGAACGTACAGATCTGCGCCGCAAACTCGTTGCCCCAAAAAATGTCTGCAACAACACTAATTTTTAAATCAGCGAGATCTCCTTCATCCAGACTCCGATTCGACTGATTTTTTTTGTTTGAAATTGAGTATTTTTTCATCAGCAACCTAGATCTGCAATTAGATTTTGCATATTTTGCCCCAAATCATACAGATCTAATTTGCAAATTCGTTGCCCCGAAAAATGTCTGCAACACCACTGATTTTTAGATCAGTGATATCTCCTTCATCCGGACTCCGATTTGGCCAATTGTTTTTTTTTGAACTTGGGTATTTTTTTCACAAAGAATCCAGATATCCAATTAGATTTTACTTATTTTTCCCCAAAACGTAAAAATCTAATTTGGAAATTTTTCGCCCTGAAAAATGTCTGCAACACCACTGCTTTTTAGACCAATGATATCTCCTTCATCTAGACTTCGATTCGGTTGATTTTTTTTTTGAACTTGGGTATTTTTTCATAAAGAATCTAGATATGCAATTAGATTTTGAGATTTTTCCTCAAAACATACAAATTGGATCTGCAAACTCACTGCCCCAGAAAGTTCCTAAAAAAAAATGTCCACTTTTGCCCAAGAAAGTGCTCCAGTACCACTTGTTATAGCTCTGATACCACTTGTTATAAATATGACCCAGAAATATATGATAATATAAATAAACCCAAGAATAACAAGATTTGAATATAGATAGAAATGCTTCTTTATTGATATCAAACCCTTAAGGTAGGGCAACACCATACATTCACTCCTTAAGGAAGGAGAACACTCCACAAGGCATATGCCTGTTCATACAATACCATGCGTCATTACCATGGTTCCCTCAATACCATCTATCTAATACCATGGGCTTATTACATTATTGCTAACTACTTGTGGTCCCTTACATGATATAGGTTAACCACCTTATTTATTACTATGACCCATCCCATTATTACATTATTGCCTTGGGTACCTCTCTTTGTACCCGATATTATCCCCCCTAGGTATACTACACACACTAACCCCTATAGTGGAACATTAGTCACCACTTGCTTCTCCAAAGAAAGATCTACTCTCCTATGTCAATTCTAAAGAACCCAAGGTGAAAGTTCAAGTCCCAAAAGTCCTTTTTCTTGACTTATGAGGGTGTAGTTATAAAAAATGAGGTGATTCTTCACCTCCCATGTGACCCGTAACCTCCCTCATGAATCTTGAGCTTCTATAATGACTTTTCGAATTCTTACATGACCTTTGAGCTTCTATATGAATTTACAACTCAATAGTGACTCTTCACATTCCATGCGGGACTCTTAGTCCTCGACATATTTTACATTGGCTCATTTTGGAGAATTACATAACTACATTCCACAAATGATGTGATAAGACACTATGACTCTTGAGATGACTCTTGACAATGATGACATGGAGCTTCATGATGATGTGGCATTACCAAGCTGCTCTTTTTGTTTCTTTCTTTGCATCTTCATGATGGATCTTGGATGTGCTTCGTATTCATCCTCCAAGGGGTTGGTTCATATGGAGTCTCCATGTGATCATGATATTTGATCTTCTGTTGGAAGCCAGTGTCCCTTCTCCTTCCTATTCAAAGATCAACTTGTCTTTGCAACTGCACAGGTGTCTTCTAGGATGGTATACTTCTTCATCTCCTTCATCATCGTCATATCATAAAAAGATACTTGCAACTGAAATCCACTCATGACAAGATGAAATCAGTCTAAAAACTCCTATTCTAACATGCTTCATAAAAATATCTGGCTGAATTAGAACTTGGTGTGGGACTGAGAGATTGGCTCACGGATGTTGAAGAAAGTGTAACTAGGTTCGGTCTTCATAATGAAATGATCTTTGTATTTGATGTATTGAAAGGAAATAAATTATTTTTGTAATCCTGCTACATGGGTTTCATGAGGAAGAAGTGTCACTAGGTGAAAGACTTCTTCTTGACGCCTTTAGGATTTATTTATTTGTCAAAGAGTCATGTCATGTGTATAGAAAATCTTCATGAGTTTAGGTAAATATGTACAAGTCTTCAAAGTTTTCTAATGATCCTACAAGACCAATATCAATGCCTCAAAAGACATCCTATCAAAGTTTGCAAGAAAAACGATAAGGAGATGATCATGCCAGCTCCAAATAAATGAATTAAATAAATACATGTCATGTCCGCTTGAATAAATAGACATGTCAGTTCATAAACATATGTCGGCTCATATAGGTGGCTCACTAGTATAAATATGCAGGAAGGGTCAGCAAAAATGAAACAAGATAATTTCGGATGCCTTTGATATTTTCGCATACAAGGATCCGCAATCAAGGAGAAAGGAGCCGCATTCAAGGAGCTGCCATCAAGGAGAAAGAAGCTACAACCAGATCTGCTCGAAGTTAAATAGTTCTAAGGGTTTATCTGCCTCCTCAGATGGGTATAAGGAGTAGCATAACCAAGTTCTATCCCTTCTTGACATATCTATGATCTGAAGGAGATGGATTCAGATAAATAGAGAAGGGATGTATGAGATCAGGGCATATGAAAATGATGAAGTAATGTTACCGTTTCATTATAGGCATATCTATAGATGAGGAAACCAACTTCAAATGAGGATATAGTAGATGGACTATCCTCGGTCTGTCTTGTCTCAATAAATATCACGTTGGTAGCAGCTACAATGGTGTAGATCTTTACTATCTCGGTAAGTTTCCATGATGGAAGAAACCCTCAGCATACCTATGAGAACAGACACACAGTCTCATTGGTTACCATAACATTTAGATTAAATGTGATACACTATTGACGTGCCACAAAGATTAGTTGATCTTCTAGATCAATGATCTAAATTTCGATGTAATGAGAAGGAGAAACCTCGCCATAATGAAAAGAAGCAGTGTCAAGGTCTTGGTGACTAAACATGATGATTAAAGGATCTCATCATATTATAATATTATCTCAATCTAGATTAATGTACAACCATGATACTACTTCAGTTATCATCTTGTTCCTATAGATCATAACCTCTATGGAGGCTACAAACGTAAAGAATATCTTAATGAAGCAATCATGGTATAGCAGTGACCTAGCTTGAGGAGCAACAAGATGATGATCTCAGTAGTGCTCGAGGAAGAGGATTGATGGACTGGTCTTGGAGAGGTAGATTATGTCAAGGGTCATGGTCTTGGTATTCATCAATGGAATCTCTATAAGAAGAATTTAGCATGGGTTTTCCTCTCCAAGAGGGAGAGGTTTTGGCCATGACAGAAAACCAAAAATTTGTGTTCTTGTCTCTTTTGTTTTTGATAGCAGTTTGATGAAGTTAACATACACATGCTAATAATGAAGTAAACATCAAGCTAATATAAATTGTTTAAATACTTCACAAATTGTTATCATGCAACGAAGAATTAATGTAATTATACATGCCCTAGATTGTTCAACAAAGGATTGCATAGTTGTATAGCTCAAGAGGTTAGGAGAAAGGACTTAGGCTTGAGATTGCTCAGCGCAAGTCAAGAAGGCCAGGGCAGGGTGACTCCACAGTTAAGGGTTTCAAGGAGGCAGGCTTGAGGCTTGAAGTTTCCTACTGCGTAGTTCTAGAGAGATAGAGACATAGGGCTTGTACAGTTGTGTAGTTCAAGGAGTCAAGATGGAAGCTTGAGGCTTGAGACTACACTTTGCGAAGAAGAGGACTGATTGGAGGCTGATCTGCACAGTACTGGAGCTCAAGGGGCTAAGGTTGAGCACTAAGACTGCATAGTGCGTAGTTCTAGAAGGCATGAACTGTGCATTGTGAAGTTCCAAGAGGCAAGAATGAGATTGAGGGCTGAGACTGGGCAATGCAATGTTCAGGAGGGCTGAGTGAAGGAATATTGGTCAGGAAGGAATTTTTCAGAATATGACTAAGTGCGGGATCAATGAGATCAAAATGAACAAGGATAAGAATTGAACATGATCACACACTCAGAACAATCAATACTCAAAATCGATCACTCAGAACACATGAATGAAATAATCCCCTCAATATGACGATAATATGACAATGTCCTCCAAGTGTGACACTTAAGATACACTTTGCAACGACAATGATGACATTTTTGTGATAGTTCATAAAACTTTGGGAATGAGTGTAACACATGTATATATGGTAGAAAAGACTCATTGGCACCAAATTTACCCCTTGAAATGAATCATAACTAAGCTAATGTGATATGTGACACTTTCTATGCCAAAAGACGGCATTTGCAATGATAGGAGAAAAGTGCAAACAATACTTGAAAAATGCAAACGACAATGAAAGTAAAATGTGCCAGAGAAAAGCTAACATGGAAATGACACTTATTAAAGTGAAGGCAAGCATAAGCGACAATCTTAAACATGAAAGCAATATTTGCTAAAGCGGAGGTGTGAAAAATAAACAGTCGGAAAAACTCACTGAAATAGAAGTCTAATCACAACCAAAAGTGGGAGAATTTCAATTGAAAGTGCACATTGGATGTTGTCATAGGTTGAACATTGCACAAACATTGCCTTGATGGACTATGCTATGCCTATTCAAGCTTGCGTAAAAGAATGCGCTCATGAATTTATTACGGATTGAACATCTGTATTGAAGTGACTTCAACACTCAGAAACTGAGAAGAAGACTTTAGCATAACATTCATTGATCATGGAGTTTTTTTAATTAGATCCTAGGTAGGATCCAAAATTCACGTGTAGGAAAAATTTTGTATTTGATTTTGCTTTCTTCATCAACTCGCTAACTGGAATGTTATCCTTTGTATCCATTGTATCTTGGACCTCTTTTTTTTCTTCCTTGTTGTTGGCCATATTCTCATTTTCTTTGGTTTTATGTTTAACTTGAGAGTTTGTAGAAACCCTCCTATGACTCCTCTTAATTTTCCTGATCTCATCTTCCTCTGCACTTTCCACAAAATGATTCCTTACAAAGAAATCCTGCCAATTGTCACTAGTAATCTTCAATTGTTCTTCTACAATAATTTTACCAAACCATGATGATATAAGGCCCGATCTATGTTTCTAGACTTTCTCTGGATGTTGAATGCCATCTTCTTCAGACTCCACATAAGATAGTAGGGAAAATTGAGTTATTTTCCTCTAATAAAGTGCATTAACAACCTAGCATGATAGAAGAGTAGGGTTCCATACCTCCCTTCACGGGTGAGGAATTTTTGTAGCACGAACAATCAATTTTTCCACTTGGATTTTAGTGAAAAGACAAGAATACCCTTCTTAAAGGCTGAGATATCCATACCTGGATTATGGAGAAAGGAATTCCCATGTTCGTCTTTTAACCTCTGATTCTTGAACCAACTTTCACTTCCCCTTTGAAGTTCTTTTCCCTCAGTGATGAAGGACTCAATCAATTTCAACTTAATGTCCCAAATTTCTGCCTCTACTCCATCAAAGGCCCGGACAAGTTCTCGCGTTACCTCAATTTCATGTGCACTAAACTTTTTAAATAATTTGACTCATCACACCTTCTGCAATTGTTCTCAGATTTAAGGGTAAGAAATTAGGAAATTCGCTCCCACATGCTCATGAGGAATAATAACCATATTGCTTTGAATATTCTAAAGTGGAGGTATGGTAAATAAATAAAACTTCTTTTTATACTTACTCAAAAGGTATGGTAAATAAATAAAAATATAAATAAACTAGACGTATGGTAAATAAATAAAACATACCATAACCCTCGTTCTATTTATGAAGGCTCAAAAAAGAGGTTTTATTTAAGTGAATCCTATGGGCCAAATACCATATTTGTAAAAGAGGTAGGTAAATTAATAAAAATATAAATAAACGAGAGGTATGGTAAATAAATAAAACTTTTTTTTATATTTACTCCATAAGTCACTTTATATTTACAAACACTCAAAAAATACATTGTATTTAGGTGAAACCTATGGGCAAAATACTATGGGACAAATACCATGGGCTAGATTATTATTAATACCATGCAAAAAAACATTATTAACCCTAATATTAGTATTAATAAAAATTAAAATGGCACATGGTATTGACCCATGGTATTCACCTGGAATGTAGCCTATTTAAATGGGGGAATTAAACCAGCATATCCATCTTTACTCTGGATCTACTAACCCCCGAGAGGTATCAAATATTGTGATACACAAACTAACATAGAGTGAAAAAACATTTGATCCCTCTTGAGGCTTGGTGGATCAAGAGTAAAAATGGATGTTGTAATTTAATGTAGGTTAAACATTTTAGCTTGTTAAAATAAAAAATAAAATAAAAATCAACTATTAATTTTATTAATTTTTATAAATTGCTAATAGTAATTTTTAAGCTCCAGGTTTACGATAACCCATGGTATTGACCCATGGTATTCATGTGAGCATAGACTATTTAAAGGGGAAATTCTATCTTAGATCTACCAAGTGCTCAGAGGGATAAATAGATTTCATCCCCCTAAGAGTGGTAGATGTGGAGTTAAGATGGATATAGGTTGGTTTTTATGATAATGAAGATATTAAATAGACCTAGGAAATTATATTGTAAAAACATCTTAAGGTGAATGGTTAAAGCATAGACATTGGACAAGTATATTTGTATACTTCTGTTTTAAACTGAAACAAATCCAGGGCTAAAAGGAATGGATTAATTGCACTAATCATCCTTTTATAACTTTCCAACATATGCTAGAGTAAACAGATTGTAATTTGGGTAATTTTTCTAACTGCAAACAGGAACATACTTATGTATTGGCAGGGGAGTTAAGAGGTCCCTAGAAGTGATGAATTTGAATTTTTCTTGGTTTTATATATAGTATTAGGTTTTTTCTCATGCTTTCTGTGAATGACACAAGTGAATTTTATCCTACACCCACTAGGTTATCGATATGTAATTTCGGTAATTTTGATTTCAAAAGATATTTTAAAGAAATGCAATGATTTCATTTGTGTATTCAATAAACACAATATTCTAATGGAATTCTGCATTTGTGGTTTACCTATACAGATTCCATGGAGAAGTATTAGTGGTGTGACATCAATTGTCCTCAAGCAGAGGCTTTAGTTTTACTCTTTTCTGGAAGCAAATACTTTCTTCCAACATTTTTGAGTTCCATGAAAAATTTGAAAGTCTTAATAGTATTCAATTATGGGTTCAAGAGAGACATAGTATTCAATTATGGGTTAAAGAGATCCACACTGAATGATCTATCGGCCTTATCTTCACTTAGTTTAAGACTATTCACTTGGAGAGCCTACATGTGCCCCCACTTCAAGAGCATAGTAAAGTCATGTAGGACTTAGAGAAGATATCTTTAAGCTTTTAGTGTTGATTGGAAAAATGTCTGGGTTCAATAACACCCAGTTGAGCATTAAGCTTCCAATAATGCTAGATTTTAACTTGGAGCACTTTTGTGATTTGGAGGAGATGCCCCTCGTATTTGTGACACATCTTTAGTTGTGAATTGGACTATTACTAAATGTCATTTCCTTCAAAAGTTACCTGATGACTTGGGGAACCTCAACTCTTTAAGAATGTTAAGGAAGGAAAGAAAGTACATTACACTAAGTTCTCTTATGCTTTTCAAGTTTTTCTTGGATATCTACAACGTTTCGGGTAGGAAAGTACATTCTATTAATGAAAATTTGTCTTGATAGAAAGGCCCAATTTCAAATTCTAATGCTTTCAAAAAACATTGTATAACTGTAATGTTTCTAAAAGGAAAGTATATTTTTTCAATTTAAGTATCATGATCCCATATTCCAACTTATTTTTCAGTAACCCATTAGGCTTTGTAGCTTTGAATAAATCCATGTCTTTTGATAAGATCCTCTTCCAAATTAGAACGCAGTTTCCTTTTAGCAATAACCACATACAATGTCTTGATTTTTTTATTGAGAAAATAGAGGTTGTGAAACAAGCCTGTGCCATACAAGGACTTGATTCATTTATTATGTATCAATTATGGCTCTTGATGTAACAATGTCTTGATTTTGTTGCTTGAAAATAGAGGTTATGCTTTACTATTTCATAGAATTTCTTACAATCTTTCCATAAGTATTGATTTGTAATCTCAGTCACTGAGGGATGACAGTAATGACAAAGGTAATATTCCATGGTTTGAAGTTCCCCTCTTACTAAATATTTAAATATATCACCACGATTTAACTGTTAGTTAAAGGAATTGTATTTGATTTGCAAACAATTCATTGTTTGATTTATAGATTTTGATTTTTTCCCTTTTTTATTTTTTTCTCAGATTTGGTATGATATATCTTCCAAGATTTGGGTTCCCTAGTTTCCCCACCATAGCTACAAGGTTCAGATGCTATCATTAAATATTTTCAGAATGTTACAACTTTTCTAGTAAGTGTGCTTTGAAACATTGTTGTTGCTTTTCCATGGTGTTAATGCAAATAAGCACTGCAACTAGTGCCATTATTTAGATTAAGTACCGAAATCTAGGTGGTCTTGTAATGATCGAGTGATTATTTTCTAGCTACTAAGGCCATATGCATTTTTATCTCTTATGTTGTCCTGAGATATTCAAATTCAGAATAAGAATTGAGGTCTCGTTTCCATTGTAGATTGCAGTCAGATTCTTGAACATAATATATAGTATATTATCTTTTACTAATCAACTGTGGATGTGATCCCTCGCAGGAAAGGAAATTCAAAGTGACTTTGATTTCACATTGATTTTTCAAAACATCCACGCAGGAAAGGAGATTCAAAGTGACACTGATTTCACACTAATTTGTCAAAATGGAGGCAAGAGAAAAGGAAACTTTGTATTCAACAATGCTCTTAATTTCGTATGTACATGCACAAACATATTAGTAGAAAATATTGAAGGGTTGCCTAAGTAATATTTTCCATTCCACTACATTCTTTACAACTTGTAAATAAATAGCTTGGAACAATTCATTACACTACTTGTTATTCTTTATTAATCAATGGTTAAGATTTTGATATTGAACTGGCTAAGATTTTTCTTCCTTCTGTGAAATTGTGTGTTCTATAATGCTTCTTTTCCATTCACTATGTATAGCATATAAAGTGTGTCTAATGGAGTAAGGAAGATTGGAAAGTCTTGTGATCCTTGAACTATGTTACAAGGCAGAAACCCAACGGGGCAGGGTAGGTGCATCCACACAAATGGGTCACAAATACCAAAGTTGGTATTGGCTAGTGCCTTGAGCTAGAAAATTTCCTTTACCCTTGTATTAATAGTGAATCTGGAGAGGATTCTAATATTAGCTTTATAAGATTTATATTAGTTAAGATTGATGAATAAAATTCATGAGACATGAGCTAGGATGTCCTTGCAAGGTGGTTGTTGATTATTGGAAGCTATGATGGCCATTATGTCAGGGCAAGTGGTCGCACTCCCTTGATCGTGAGCATGATTGTGATCAAGATGGAAGACTTCATAGTCTAGATTGATTGTTTAGCAGTGATAGTTAGTGGGCTCATTCACAAAAGCTTCTATTTCACTAATCCTTTTTATAGAGTTGTCAGATTCAATTTCCAAAGGTTTTAATTACACTATAGAGTTGAGTTCTGAGAGAGTTGTGATTCACAGTGTTAAGTATAGCAACTATGACACTTGAATGAAGACAAGCATAGTAGAGGTATCAAACTCTGTTATAAGCTTACCTGCATATTATAAGGGACTTGGTTGGCTTTTTTATAATTTTATAAACAAGTTCCATGTCGTGGAAATGTGAAGAAAAAACGGTGATATTGCTACCATGTGGCTCTTGTCATATATGGTTTTATACTTTTTCAAAAAATTCTCTAAGAGTTCACAACGTTAAGATTCACTAGGACTTTACAAAGTTTTATTATTTAGTGAAAGACTCGCCAAGATCTTACAAGATTTTATAATTCAGTAAAATATTCGCCATGCCTGGTGAGAGATTTGCCAAAAACTTATATATACATATTATATTATTGATAAAATCGCCTTCCATTTTTCCTATATACCATGGAGATTCACCCATTTATTATACATATAAATTTAGGGGGGGTTCTTAAAATTTTCCTTGCAACTCAAAAACCTACAATTTTTACTTTATCGAAATTGACTAAATACCCACATAGTTACCTTTTTGTTGTTATCTCACTTTTAAGCCTTGATTTTTCTTGCTTGCAGGTCCAAGGTGCATCTGAGAAGAATTAGCTATGGAATGTTGAACCAACTACAAAATGTTGACAATTTTGAGATTTTATTTTCAATCCTTCAGATGTTGGTTGTTGCTTAAGACTTGATGATGCTAGATGCTAATAATCACTAATGATGTTAATGTATGCTGATGAGTTCTCTTTAAAAGAGAAACAAATTATTCAAAGCAATTATTTTGAACTTGAAAATTTGTTTTGGAAAGAAGAAAGGGAAGAGAAGAAATGGGAAAAAGGAGAGGAAAGGAGAAAATCTAAATTCTCAAGATTTTCTGTGTTAAAAATGCCAACAACGTTGGTTTTCATAACTATGCTTTTATTATTTTATTTTTCTTTTCTTTATTTATTTATTTGTATAATTTATTTTTTTCTTTTTTAATTTTGGATAAAAAGAAATCAAATTTATTTTGGTAGTAGAGGAGAAGATCTTATTTTCCTACCAACTTTAGATCAAAATTTTCTTACATATTTTGAACAAACTATTCTCTTGTCGAAGGCTTATGATATAATTTTAATATATGCCCATTGACAAGGAAAGTGATCCCTTCTTCATCAATAGTCTTAATTCTAACTGCTCCATTGTCATAAATAGTTTCTATCTCATAGGGACCAAGCCAATGTGTTTGAAATTTCCCTTGAAAATATTTAAACGTGGAATCAAAGAGAAAGGCCCAATCACCTGGCTGAAATTTCTTGACTTTGATGAATTTATCATGCCACTTTGTCCTCTATTGTTGCATTATTCTTATTTTTTGTAGGGCATCTTGTGGGATCTCATTGTTAGGTCCCTATAATATTAGTCTAGCCTCCATATTGTTATTGTTGTGCCCCATGTAACCCCCATATTTTTATTGTTGTGCTCCATAGAAGACCACTATTTTTATTATTAAGCCCTTACATTATCATTATTATGTAGGACTTGATTATATTGTGACCCTTTAGACTCCTATATATACCAAGAAGGTCTTCTCATTTGTGTCATCCAAGAATTATTCATTTATGTGATGTAAAAGGAGGTTTCCTCCTTGAAGAGCATTATTTTCAATTCATTGATCTATCTTTTCCTCTCTTTTTGTGATATGGTTACATAACATTTGGTATAAGAGCTTTGGATTCTAGGGTTTCGCTGCTTCAAATAGTTCATCTTGGAATTTTTGCTATAATTTTTTTATATGAAGCTTCAGAAGCTAAAGTTTTGATCACGTGGATCTGAAATCTTGGTGAAGTTCTTGTAAAAAACTCAAATCTTGGTTCGCTATATTTTATGAGATATGGTCCGAAGAAGTTAGGGTTTTTACATGTTCCGGAATTTAGTCTCAAACATGTGACCTAGGAAAAATTGTCATAACTTTATATTCAAGCATCATATATGAATTTCATAATAAATTCTTGAAATTGGATGGAATGTAGTTTCTTGAGGATGAATTTCAGCGCCGAAGGTCGAAATAGTGACACTGGGAGTCTGTACAAGTTCATTATACTGAACTAGTCCATAATCAGGACAACGTGGGAGAATTGGTATAACTTGACCTTGAAGAATCCAATTTTGGTCCAACTTGTGGGGTTGGAAAGAGGACATAGGAAACTACCTTAGTATGGAGTTTTAGATATTGGAAGGCTTAAATTACATAGATACAGTAGCCTTAAGATCAATCTCCTAAAAAAAATAAAAAAAATGTGTGTAGTTGTTTTTTAAATTGCATAAGTTTTGTTTGAAAAATCAGTTTGAATGGATTTAAAGGGCATATTAAGGCATAGAAATCAATATTTGATTCTAAAATGTATCCCAAACAAAAAATTCCACACCCATTAAGCCCTCAAAAAGCTCTATTATGACGTCTGAAGAGGAATAATTGCAACATGATATATCAAAATTACGGGACCAAGTGCAACATATTTCACTCTCACAAAGAGCAACCAAAGATGAAATAAAAGGGGAAATATATGGTTTAAAAGAAGAAATAAAAGGTGACATCGATGGTTTAAAAGTGGAAATAAAAGATGACATGAATGGTTTAAAAGTAGACATGGAAGGTTTGACAAAGTTGCTAAAAGAAATGTTTCCTAGTGGCAATAAGGTATTTCATGAAACTCATGAAGAGAAAAGACATAATGTGAATCATGATTTTAGAGACTCTAACTTTGGGATGAATAGCAACCAAATTCCAAAGATCAATATGTATAAGTTTGATGGTAATGATCCAGTAACATGGATAATGCATATGGAGCAGTTCTTTGATCTACATGATGTGCAACACACACAAAAGGTACATATTGCATCTTTATATTTAGAACTGAATCAATTTGTATGGTATTGATGGCTTTGTTCTCGTAAAGCACTAGTCACTTGGAATTTTTTTCACAAAGGAATTGATAACACATTATGAGGATACAAAGAGTAATACCTTCTTTAGCCAAATGATAAATGTCAAACAAAAAGGCTCAGTTGGTGTGCACATTGAGGACTTCCAAAGATTGAATATCAAGGTAATTGATATTCGAGAGGAGTATCTGATTGATGTCTTCTTAGATACTTTAAAGGATAACATCCAACATGAGGTTCGTATTTAGGAACCTAAGTCATTGGAGAATGCATTCAGGGTGGAAAGAAAAGATGAAAGAAAAATTATGGAAACAAGGAATTCTACACTCACAACTATAAAGATGGAAGTATTGTTGCTCCTAGCTTCCCAAAACCTACAAGGTTAACCCAACAACAACTAGAGGAAAAAAGAGAAAAAGCGTTGTGTTACAATCATGATAGCAAATACACCAAGCGTCGTAGGTGTGCTGAGAATAAATTGTTTTACATAGATTGTGAAGAGGAGGATGAAAAGTAACAACAAACATCAAAAGAAGAAGATATATGCTAGGAACTAGCTCTAGGGGCTAAAAAAAAATGAATCCAACCATATATTGTAATGCATTGGCAGGAATTACCACTCCTCAAACTCTCAAGATATAAGGATATATAAAAAAATAAAAGGTAACAATGTTGATTGATTCGTCCAGTACTCATAATTTTATTCATTGTAAGATGGCCTAGGATTTGAATTGATTTCTATATCCAACACCAGTGTGTCAAGTAATGGTTGCAAATGGAGTAACTATAAATTTCTCAAGGAAGTGCCATAATATCAATATAACCATGGGGAATATGTATTGAATAGTCCAATTCTTGTCATTCTAATGGGTGGTGTAGATGTTGTATTTGGAGTCCAATGGTTATAATCATTGGGGATGATAACTTTTAATTTTCAAGAACTTTCTTGAAATTTTTCTCGGAAAGAAAAGAAATTGAATTAAGGGGTATCATAGGGAAACCTGGAAAGATAATAAGTTATATTGGCATGACAAATATTTTGAAGAAGGAATAACGAGGGGAAATTGCATAATTGTGTTTTCTAGATGTTCAAACATCTAAGTCATCAATTTCTGTAGATCTCCAAAGACTCCTTGACAATCATTCTAAGGTATATGATACCCCCAACAAGTCTCCCACCTATTCGTGATCATGATTATTCTATTCACTTTATTCCACAAAGTGTTCCTCCAAACATTATACCTTACAAATATCCCGATGCCCAAAAGAGTGAAATTGAACGTATGGTTGCAAAAATGCTAGAGATAGGTATAATTCAACCTAGGAAAATTTCTTTTTCTTCTCTGTTAGTATTGGTGCACAAGAAGGATGGGTCATGGCATATGTGTCCAGATTATAGAAAGCTCAACAAGATCACTATTAAAGATAAGTTTCCCATTCCTATCATTGATGAATTGTTGGATAAACTACATGGAGAAATTTACTTCACGATGTTGGATCTTCATTCAAGACATCATGAAATTAGAATGAAGACAAAAGACATTTCGAAGAAAACATTTAGAACTCATGAAGGTCATTATGAATTTTTGGTCATGCCTTTTGGCCATGCTAATGCACCTTCCGCATTTCATGCTTTGATGAATTCCATTTTCAAAACCCTAAAAAAATTGTGTTAGTATTTTTTATACTAATCTATAACAAGTCTTGGAAAGACTGTGTTCAACATGTTGATAGGGTGCTGTTGAAGCCCCGAAAATCGGGTCAACAACAAGGGGGATACCCACCCGATCCGGACCTTGGTTGGCAGCTCCTTATCCGTTTGGTATAGCGGGTCCGACTGGGGATAACGGGACCAGTTTCCTGATCTTGGGTGTGTGTGTGTGTATAGAGTTGAACTATGTTGATCTAAGAGTATTTTAAAGCTAATCTAAATTAGATTCTTTAACTTTACTCTATGCTATTGTATCTAATGAGAAACAAAAAATCAAATCTATTCTAACCCGGGATTATATATCTTCCATTATGCGATCTAAAAAGATTTCGAATAATAACTGGTAATAAAGATCATTCATCTATCATAAGAAAAGAAACCATTTGAGATAAACCACTTTGCATAAGAAGTTAGGCAAAATAGTTGTGAACAGTATATCGCATAATAAGCCATTCATATGTCACACATAAACAATATGATTCCACCGTACAAAAGTTCCAAATTATAACTCATATATTCATGCAGTAACATATAAACAACTGAAACTCTAAATCACTTAAAGAATATAAGCAAACATTGCCAAGAGATAAAAGTACCATTTATGACTAGTTCTACCCATAAGCTTCAAGAAAAAACGATCTATCTCTACTTGTTCTAAAATCTACCAAGAGTACAAAAGTGCAACATCAATAGCAGATATCAAAATGCAAGTAAAAATAAATCTCGATCCATCCATTCATCAAAACCTCCTCTGAGGGTGCAGAAGTGCATGTTCTGAGTATAAGTTTTTGACAAATCTCCGGACCCTTCTCTAAATGCCTGAGAAGGGTTTAAATACTGCTAGCTAATTAACTTGATTACATCAATTTAGGATCCGTTTTTCAAATGACCGTCCTTCTGATGAAGAAAACTATTTATAAAAATTAAATCTGACTCTGAACTATTTCTGTATTTGCTCCTTAGTGCTGTAAGCATGCAACATTCGACTGGGAAGAGTCGGCTGGTTGCCTTCCCCTTTCGTGTGCGCTATAAAAATAGAAGTAACAAGAGCTGGAACCACTTTCTGGTAAACTATAAGATATTTTAGAGAATCTCCCGTTGACTGGATGTATACTTGGCAATAACTCAAATTTCCCTCCAACTGGTTCTGCTTTTGCTATTTTGGTTTCTGTCTTTGCGAACGACTTGATGAGTCAAAAGACTTTACTTTCTGAACAATTCTCTGGATTGAAAATTGCCTCCATTCTTCATTACGGGCTTTTTGGCGTGTAGTTTCAGGTCTTTTTGTAACCATGCTGATTTTGTGCGCCTTTGATTCTGAGCTTTAGATGACTTATCGGTCATTAGCACCTGTTGAGTGATACTCTGGAATCTGTAGTTCTATCGTATGCGGCACCCGTTTCTGAAGAGATCTCTTTTGTGTTCTCCGAGCATTGGCGCTTTCCCCTTTTCCTTAGATGTTTCTTGCATATTGCTTCATGTTATTCCCTGTTTTATAGTTTGCGCCAAGGAAAAGAGTAATGGTAATAAAGATTGACATGAAAGCTTCAAATCTTATGTGTGCATAATTATGACATTCACAACAAACTGACTCTTCAAAAAATAGAAAGCAGTCATTCGTACAATCATTAATTTCCCTTTTTAAGGCGTGCGCTTAATTTTGATTAATGGGCAACTTTCCTTGAATACTGCACCGAGGAAAATTCGCACTTATCGCAGATCGCAGATTGTGTTATAGTATCGTGGCATTGCAGTATCGCATCATCGCAGATCGCAGATCGCAGAAATTAGTCATTGTGTGCTACTTTATGCGATGTTGCGATATGCGATGTTGCACATCGGCTGTCGGAGATTTCTTAAGTTTTTTATTTAAGAGCGCTTATGGTGAATGCGATGCGATGAATTTCGCATCGTTTCTTCGTGGTTTGTTATGCTCATAAAAGAAATGTTTTATTACTTTGTTGCGATAAAATTCTAAGGAAAAACAAAAATGTTCCTAGAGATGTTTGTTTGAATTTTTATTAAGGGTCCCCTATTTTCTTGGTGTTACTGCTAATATCAAACAAAGAGGGGGGTTGTTGGTGACCTTGGTATGGGTTTTAAGTAAGAAAGGTTTGAAATATTTGATCGCTTTGAAAACAGCGTATGCCTGTTTCTCTACGTCTGAATAGTTGAGTTCACCGCCTTGTAAATTAGAGCTGAAAAATGCGATTGGAGCTTCCACTTTCTCTTGATTCGCTTGAGTTAGAATCGCGGCATATGGTTTTTCTAAGGTGAATGTGTATAAGATAAAAGATTCTGAAAAATTTGGGGTTGCTAAAGACAGAGCATTAATGATAGCTTGTTTGATCAGATTGAAGGCTTCATGCTCATCTTGACCCCATTTGAAATTTGAATTCTTTTTTATCATGGTTTTCAAAGGAGAAACAATTCTTGAAAAATCTAGGACAAATATTTTCACAAAATTGATTTGACCAAGAAAATATTGCATGGCCTTCTTATTGTGAGGTAGGGATATTTCAGAAATTTCTTTGATTCTATCAGGTTCAATGTCAATACCAGATTTTGATACTATGAATCCTAGAAGTTTTCCTTCACTTAATGCGAAAATGATTTCTTTGGGTTACGTGAAATCCCATACCTTAAACATCATTGAAAGATTTGTTTCAATTCTCTGAGATGGTCGCTTTGCTTCTTGGAGTATACTGTTATATCATCCAAATAAATCACTACGGATTTATTGACTAAACCCTTGAATGCAATGTCCATAGCTCTCTGGAATGTAGCGTCGGCATTGATCAAACCAAATGGCATCTTCCGATATGCGTATGTGCCCCATTTGGTTCGGAACGTGGTTTTTAACTGATCGTCGGGATGTACCAGCACTGGATTGTATCCTGAAAATCCATCTAAAAAAGACATTAGTTCTGAGCCTGCTACTGCCTGTAATATTTGCTCCATCGGAGGGAGGGGAAAATTGTCTTTTTGACAGGCTTTGTTGAGATTTCGAAAATCGATGCAGATTCTAATATCTCTGCTTTTCTTTCTAATGGGTACCATATTGGAGACCCACTTGGAATGTATAACGGGGAAAATTATTCTGGCCTTTAACAATTTATTCAGCTCAGTCTTTATTTGGTTTTCAAGATTGGGGTGGATTTTTCTGAGTTTCTATTGGACAGGTTTTTCATTGTCAATCATAGGGATAGTATGTTGGATAATGGAAGTGTCGTATGTCTTCAGCTCATCGAAATTCCAAGCGAAAACATTTTTGTATTGTCTCAACAGACGAATATATGCTAGTTTCTCTTCAGGGGCTAGGTCGTGGCCTAGATTAACGTTTTGTGGTTTATCATCGGTTCCTAGGTTTACTGATTCGTAGTTCAGAGTTGAACTGTAGAGATTAGAATTAGTACACCTTTTAAACCGAGTTTTCAAATCGTATAAGTCTTCCAACTTAACCACCGATTTAGGTATAGCATTATCAGTGCTATTTTGTTGTATTTGTCGATCGTGGTGGTCTTCATCAATTATTTGATTGGAGTAGGATCCTTCAGAGGTGAGGAAATTTACAATATCAGGATCGTCATTGAATACTCTCCATTTTGTAATGTTGTCAGGGATGGACGGTCTAAAGATTAATTCTATCGAGAATCTATCTGGACTAAAATCTTCGGAGGGAATGAGTCTAGAGGCTACGTTGGCTAAAATGTCTGCGCTTGCATTTTGAATTCTCGGGATTGAGAAAATATTGAATGCTATGAAATGCTCAGTCAGATCCTGTACTAGAGATTGATAGTGTTTCAAATGACTTGATAGGCAATGTATGGTGTTACGTACCTGTTTGACCACAATCTGAGAGTCTCCAAATACTTGAAGGTACTTGACATTCAACCCGATTGCTTTGTATAGGCCTTGCACCAAGGCCTCATATTTTGTTGTATTATTTGTGCAATCAAATTCAAGTCTGCACGTAAGCATTGTCTTGTTCCCTTTTGGACTAATCAGAACGCATCCCGCTCCTGCTCCTTCCTTAGATTTAGAGCCATCAAAATATAATTTCCAAAACAAATATGTATTTATAGGTTCTTCTACAAAATTAACACACTTTGAATTATCAGTTTGGGAAAAATTTTCGACTTGGGACAAAACTGAATTTTCTAAGTAAGGTGATTTATGAGCATTGAAATTGTCGAGGAAAGAATCTACCAAGTAATTGCCTATGATGTTACTGTTGTATGCTATTGCTTCATTTTCTCCCTCCAATTTTGTTACTATGTATTTCTGGTGTAACTCTCGTTCAACCTTTATTTGATTTGTTTTACCATTGTATGGTAACCACATGTGCAACTAGTCAGTTGAAAAGTACCCATGGAGTTTTTCGGACCAATCCCTGCTAAGAATTAAGCCGTAGAATCCAGGGATATCAGCTACTAGAATGTCGATAACCTGACATACCTTGGGGTTAGACGACAATCTTATGGTGACTTGATTAAGTTCACCAATCACTTCGACTTGAGACCGATCAAGTTGAACTATGCGCACTACGGATTTTTGTGGTTGAACATTTAACTTGGCACATATTGATCTAGGTAAAATATCTGTTGAAGCTCCAGAATCTACCAAACAATTGTGCACGTTTTTATTGAAGATTTCATAAGTGAGTAAAAAAGGGGGAGTGTGAGATCTTGATCTTCCTACAATCAAGGCGATGTCATTTGGATCGATCTTATTGGCCGTGTTGATTGGGGGTCTTCCCATGTTGTGAGTAGCTACAGCTATAGGCAAAGATGTAGTAGGTATGACGTGTAATTCTTTCATTATTATCTTCTGTTGATGTTTCAATTTGCTCAATTCATAAAGAGTGATATTATCCCTTGTCTTTTTCATGTCATCGATAATATTGTAGTCCATTTCATCCGACACTATTAGTGTCCTTGATGGAGGTGCTTGATCTGGTTGGACTGGGCTAGAATTAGTCGCCTTAGCGGTCGTTTTCTTTGTTGTGACTTTTTCTTTTACTATAGGGCTCGCACCCTTCTTCTTAGGGGTAGTTTGGGGAGGATCAAGTTGGTTTCTACTTCGTGTGCTAACCGTAAATGCTTCTTGATCTTCTTCTTGTGGGAGGATGAAATCCCACATTCCTTGTAGTTCCACAACTTCTTCATCATCGGTCTGCCCTTCAGTGGTTCTTTCTTCTTCTTCCTCTTCTTCGGATTCGACATTTGAGATAGCGTTAGGTGGTTTCATATCCATTGAAGGGCATCTTTTAAAATTTTGAAGAAGTTTCTCCCACTTGTTTTTTTATGTCAATCATCTCATTGGACATGGTCTTTAATACCTTCTGCAACCCTTCTAAATCAAAAGGATCTTTCGTTTGTTTCTTCTTGGGGTCTTCCTTGAAGGTGATCTTTTTAGATTTGTGTTCTTCTATCGCAAATCTCTTCTCCAAGGCTATAATGCGTTTCTCTACAGCTATCGCCTCTGTGAGGTTTTCAACTAAAGTTGTTTGATATTTCCAGCCAGATATCTTCCAATTCCACATTAGAAAATTGCACCACAAAGGGGAGAAGAGGTCTACTATTTTTTGGACCGTAACTTTCATGATATACGCACCTCTCCCTACTCTTATTGTGAGTTTATTGATCTATTTGTGTACCCTGTCTCTTGCCTCTTGATGAGAACTCCTCCTCCCAGACTGACACATGATATGCAAAAGATACTACAGCTCTCCAAGAACTATAGAATAGGTGACTGGTATTTCTACCAGAATCACACTATTCTCAGGATATATGGCTGTGAGCTGTGCCCCTACAGGCTGCCCAGATATGTGCCAATGAGACTCTTTGCCTTGGAATATTTCAGGAAATTCATCAACTCAGATCTAAGCCACTTCCATAGCACAAATAAAAAGGCTCGATTGAAACTCAAAGACCAATTAGGCCCCTTTGTTATGAACAAGAAAGAGGGATGGAAGGATGCTGATGAGCTATTGGGTCAAACATACAGACTCAAGAGAAGCTTTTGGTGGGTACCCTATGACCCATATGGCTTCATCAATGCAAGAAGGATAAAATATAGGCTAGCATCCTATGAACACTGCCGCATCCCTGACATAGAAAAATATGCCAACCAAGATGAGTGGTTGGAGGGCACCCTAGTTGAAGAGTTAACTAAAGAAGAAAAATGGAACAAACCATGAAAGATTTGGAAAAAAATATTGACTTGGAATGTTGTGGGCATGTGTCTTTCAAAAAGCCACAACGAACTAGGGAGAGCTCATCAACTGCCACAACTGCACAACAGGTTGCCCAGGAAAGGACTACACCAGTAACAGGGACAGCAAAGGGCGAGGAGTTGGTAGTGCCAGATCAAGATATCATGGAAGAGCAGCCTACTACTTCAAAGGAACACAGCCAAGGGGAAGCCCCTTCATTACAAACACAAGCACCAGAGGTATCGGCACTGCAGACTCCTCTTCCTGAGGAGAAAAGCAAGAAAAGGGACCGAGAAGAGCCCACACCTGCAAGTGGGTCAACACGTCAGCAAGAGGCCAAGAGGCAAAGAGTAGATCCTCCTGAAGAGGACACTGTGGAAGACATTACTGAAAGCCCAAGAGGAGAGAGAGGCATTATCCAATAGACTTCTACTAGCTCTCACAGACAAGAAGGAGGGAGACAACATGGAATGGAAGTCTCCTCCTTAAGGTCACAAGCAAAGAAACCATCAGACATCAAGCAATCATTCAAGGAGATTAAGGCTTAGAATGAGTCATTAAGAACTCAATTGTATGACCAGTTTCTTAAGATGACACCCTCCAAACAGCATAGACTAATGGAAGCCTATGACATGAAGGAGGAAAAGATGATTTTCAGTCATTTCAAGGCCAAAGTTCAGCAGCCCCAGTCTGCAGCAGACTACATAAGGACCAATCTAGAGGTCCTTGCCAAGGACATTCACCCAATGGATCAAATCGAATTACACAAGCAAACAGGTGAAATGGTCTATGCCACACTGGCAGACAAAGCAATGCTGGCCCACCAATTGAAAGAGTCACTGAGTAACACATCTGCTCAATTGGACTTAGAGAAGATCTCTTCTCTAGCCAAAGACAACTGCATAAAGACTCTGAAGGAAATAATTGTTGAGTTGGGACATGATCCCAAGGATGCCAAGGCCACTAAGGCATTGATAAAAAAGGAGGAGGATATTGCTGCCCTCAGAAAGTAGTTGAAGCTGCCTGTAACCATGCATCCCCAAACAACAGAGCTAGCACAAGAAAAGGCAGAAGAGGATGTGATGGATCTGTTAGTGTCGGTCTTGAAAAGCCCTCCATCAGTGATCAAAAAGCTCTTTGCATTTGCATTAGTAGGTGTCTCATCAGCGTCAAATTTTGCATCCCATTAGGCATGCCATAAACCTGATGGAGGAGCTGGTCTTTGTGCCCCTCTTGGCTTTTCTGGATCAGGTCATATCAGTTATTACAATTTTTCAAACTTGTCTTGATGTGTCTTATTTTCAAGTTCCTAGGTCTAGGGTTTTGGTCATTTGTCTCTGCAAGGTCATATCTCTGAAAATCCATGAGTACTCAGCAAGCCAGAGGGAGGTTAGTTAACATGTTTCTTCGATATTTTTATCTTGTACAGTCAATTTTTACCTTGGATTTAAAAACTTTGTTTTTTAAAGCCCAAGGTCATTTTCTTAGTTTTGTAAATAAATGATGAAATTTCAAAGTTTTCAAAAAGACAAACTGCAACCCTGGTTGCCTTGTCGAGGTCCTTCAGATGATCTACCTGCAAAAAGAATCAAGTCAGAGCACTCAGAAAGTCAAATTCAGGATAAAGGAAACCAAAATCAGTATTTTTAAAAAAGTGTCAAAAAGAAACCTTATAAAGTGGGTTTATGGATGAAATTTTTTCAAATGAAGTTTATAAAAGAATATGTGCCCTCCTTTCACTCTCATTGTGCATTTGAAAGCTTGCAAGAGAGAGTTTGAGAGAGTGATAGGCGAAAGGAGCAGAATTACAGCGATTTCGGGAAGCAGAGCAATGCGAGACCTGTTGAGAGGCCTGCGAGACCTGTTGGACCATGCGAGACCTGTTGAGCGCCCCTCCACAGTGCAGAAATATAACTGGCGAGACCCGTTGGGCGGTGCGAGACCCGTTGAGCGGCCTGCGAGACCCATTGAGCTGTCTTGCTGCAAACTTCAAAACAATTGCCCAATCTTCCTCCAAGTCATTGAATTTGTTCGAGGTAGGCTCTTTACACATCATTTTTGTGGTTGGTGATGGATGTAAGCTCTCATGCTATGATTTTAACCTCAAATCTTGCAAAATGAATAGACTTATATGGCTGCAATATTAATGAGCAAACTGTGCTAGGGTTTATGGTGTTTCAAGCTGTTTTTTCCTTTAATTGGTTTCCTTCCCTTCCCTTTTGCCCACACTCATATGTACATTTCTTTCCCCATCATCATTTTATAAATGAAATACAAATCCCCTTCCCATCCCTAAAACACAAAAATGAAAAACCTACCCCTCTCCCAAAGCATCAAATCACAAAAATGAAAACCCTAATTCCCCTCTACCATATGCATGTGTAAATAACAAAAATGTTGGTAAATATGTCAGCAAGTTTTGTGCATGATTTCCCTATTTCCCTATTAAATATGTACATATGTTCCCATGTTCATTTCCATGCATGTTTTTCAT